>PVJH01020774.1:16780-40168 GCA_004026705.1 Nesogale talazaci | reverse complement strand
TGCTTGGGCGTTTTTGTGGGTAGATCTGAAAGAACTTTGTATCGTGTCCTGATAGAGTCCTAGCAACTCTACCCTGGGCATTTCCCACTGGCATTCCAGCTAGTTAACTTCCTTCATAAACCTTTTCATCCTGCATTCTCCCCGTGAGTTCCGTGTAGTGGCCATTGGAACCCAGAGAGGTACACTAGAGATGAACTAAGGCATTCCAAGAGCCACCTCCCCCCACCTCAGGGTGTTTGCATTTGCTACTCTGAAAGGATCATCCTTCTTTTAAATCGCTTCCACTTTCTTCCATTCAATCGAAGGAGCTTTCTCTAGCTCGACTAGATAATTGCCCTATCGCACCCTTCATCATAACTAATCACAGCAGTAGTTTTTCATCATGTTCCTTGCTGAATGTCTGCCTTCTCTAATGCCGGTGAGCACAGGGGCCTGTCCTGGGTTTGTGTTCCATCCTACCCCCAACACCTCCCAGACTTTGGGGCACATCGTCTCAGTAAATACCATGGCTTGAGTACATCAGAAGAGAGAGGAAAAGAGGATGAGAAGTGGCAGTAAGACTCAGCGGCATGGACAACAGGGAGACTCAGGAAAGGCAGTAGGCAAAGTTCTTAGCTGCTTTTAAGGTGACCCCAACTCATGGTGGGCAGTCTGGTCCGTTAGCTCCCATGCTGGTACAGTGTGGTGACGCTGTCACAAGCCAACTGGTCTTAGAAGGAAGACAACCAGAAAGGCCGGGGGATGTGAGGAGGGTGTGACTTTGACTTGCTTACTCTAGACCAGTCACCAGGACATAGCAATTGCTAGACAAGGACATGCTGGTTGGTAAAGTACACGACATTAGACATGTCGGCTTCTGAAAAATGCAGGGTCAGCGAGCGCGGGGAACAGAGGGAGATGTTGGGGAAGTGGAACCATGTTGAAGAGGGGACTCTGCGATAGTGAGTGGGTAGCAACCTCTCATCCAGGGAGACACAAACGAAGAATCATCCACTAATGCATGCATCAAAGACACTGGGCAGATGGAGCACGCGTGGAAGTGCTCCCTGAGATAGGTAGAGGACAAGCTCAGCTTCTCTTGGGGGTTGATAGCAGTCTGCTTCAGTCACATAGGTGTCGGGACACAATATGGAGGATTTCACAAACTCAGTGACCTCTGTCAGACAGGATTGAGGGCAGGGCATTGGGCTGTCCTGCACCCAACCCTTTCTGCCTACCTTCTCCCAGTCCTTCAAGGTTCTGGTGAGCCACTCCAACACACACAAAGGGCTCCGCCCACTGTCCCTGTCCACACATGCCCATCCATGACCTGAGCCTCGGAGCCATCATGGTCTCCGACTTGGTTGTCTGTGCTCTCTCTCTCAGACCAGGAATGACAGATGCTTGGAGATCTGACCTCTTACCATTTGACCCCCACCGAGCCCTGGGTAAAGAGTCCATGTTTATTTGTGGGGCTGCAGGAGAAAGTTGACAATCGAGGGATGAGAGAAACCAAAAAGAATTCAAGCAAAAACCAGGGACGTTATAATTAACTTAGGTGGAGAAGCCAGCTGAGGTTAGCAATTGAAGGTGGAGGAATCTCACACATGAAAAAAAACAAAAGGTGAAATCGCTTATTACTACCTTGAAGAGAGTGTGTTTTATTGATTATGCAAAGGTGTAAATCATGAATTGGAATTGACTTGACAGCACAAATCAATGACAGCATTGCTTGTCCCAAAATTAGCCTAGCAGTTTCTGTAAAGATATTTTGTAGATACGAACAACATTCCCAATCCACTGATTTTAAATAAAGGAGATCACCCCCTGGAGGATGTGGTTCTGTCCTGGCCAGGAGGAGAGGTAGCAAAAGGGAGGGAGGCCCTCCGCGTGTGATGGACACGGACACAGCGGCTGCACCAATGGGCTCCGGCACAGGAATGAGGGTGAGGACAGAGAGGACCAGGCAGAGTTTTGTCCTTTTGTGCGTATGGTTGCTATGGGTTGAAACTGACTCAGTAGGACCTAACAACAACAGCAACAATCTGTTGTGGTTTCAAATTAAAGACAGCCACTATAATGTCTTGATAATCGAGAAGAGTCTTTATTGGGTTATAACTGGACTGCTAGACTCTAAATGCGATTCTTGGATTGCAGACCTGGGTCCACATCTCAGTCCATCTTTAAGGCTGAAAAAATCATTTATCACCTATCTAGGTTCAAGCAAACATGAGATCCGAAGCAGAAAGCAAAATTAATGGATTAATTATAACATCAAGAGGAGTGAACATGTGTTATAAGGTACGTTACTTATCATAGAAGAAACAATACCAAAATTGGTTATGACATCCTGGTTACCATGACAAAATTAACTACACCATTCAGATTGCAACATCCATGGGAACAATATCAAATCAGAACAAACGGTATGTTGAAGAATAATCAAAACTAATTGTCATGTCCAGAACCTGGTAATATGGAAGTACATCCCAAAATTAACCACCAGCAGAGACTTTCCCATTAGGGGAGGGAGAATGGGCAGGTCAACTAGCAGTCAGCTTTCTGAGATGGGTAGGAGGAACACACAAGTTACTTAGCAGCTGACAAAGATGAAGTTTCTTGGGCTGAGCCCCGGTGGCATAGTGGTTGAGTGCAGGACTGCGGCCAACTGGCTTGGCGGTTCAAATCCAGCAACAGCTCTCCAGGAGCAAGGCTGGGCCTCCCACTCTCACTAGAGGGCAGTGATGCCACCCCCCAATGGAGTTTCTTTTGCTAATCTGCCTCATGACCCAAACAGGTGAAGGCATGAAGGACAAAAACTTCTCAGAGAAGAAGGAATTCTGTTTGAAGATTTTATTATAGGAATCCTGTGTATTTCCTAGCTGCTAACCTACTCTACACATTTCTCATTGAAGGCATCAACTCTTTCTTGAGTTTCCAGCCTGCTTCTTGCCCTAAATAAGTATTTTGGACTTACCAACCCCTAAAATTGTATGTGCCAAGTCAAATATCGGTACAGATATAGATTTTATATAGATATAGATACAGCTATTTATATAGATACAGATAGAGATATAGGTATATGTGACAGTCACCTTATCTGGTGCCAATTTGAGGATTAAGAGTGTAGGGGTGGAGTCTAGCCTGTCAAGCTGGAGACAGCCAATGAGACCTCTGTGTGGGCATGGCCTTCTCCTCTGAGAATTCTGGGAAATCTGGTACTTCCTTCTTGGAAACAGGAGACACTCGCTCTGTTGGAGACACTCGACTGACAAGACACACGCCACTATGCTGAGAGACCCTGTCCCCTGGGAACTGGAGGAGCCACTTGGAGACCCCTGCCAGCGCTGAGATGGTTACAACACCACTGGATCCCAAGACTTTCTACTCACTGGCTTGTGATCATTCTGCATTTGGCATCTCATTGCATGTGTTTCCTGAGCCTGAAGAGGACTTGATAGATTGGTATTGGACATATGGGCTAATATTGGACTTCTGACCTTGAACTGAACTGGGTTGGGATGTTTTCTCAATGTACAATTACCCTCTGTATCAAACTCTCTCATGCACATTTATGAATTTATTTCTCTAGTCTACTCAGGCTAGCACAGTATACAAATGGATATAGATCGCTTCTTTTCAGTACTGTACCTCTGGATAACTCTGACTGATAGTAGTGGGTGTGAAGAGCTCAGCTATCACGCGCTCAAGCACCCCCGTGGGGACCGAGGGCACCGGCTGCAGGAGGTGGATGGAAAGGGAAGTTCACAGCTCTGACAGTTTCCACCCACTTCTTGGTTTCTCGGGGGGGGGGGGGGGGGGGGGGGGGGGGGGGGGGGGGGAGGTTCCTGTTTGAGCGGGGTGAGATTACGTGTGCAGGACTAGCCCATTACAACTGAACTCTTGATACCCTTTCGATACCCTTTCTATCTTTGATCCCCGCCAACCTTCTGCAGAAGAATGAGACTCACGGAGAGAGAAGGCGGAGACGTGGATGTGTAATATCTGTACTTCGCACCTCTCTGGGAGCCGGGGTGGCCAGTGTGTGACCTGCTGGGCTGCGAGCATCAGGAGATAGAAACTGCTCAGGAGAGAGATGGGGCTGTCGATGCCTGGCAAACGTTGCAGTTTTAGAGCTTTACCGGGCCAGTCCGACTTTGTCCTGTAAGGTCACTGCAAGTTGGAACCTGCTTGATGGCAGTGACATATCTACCTCCTTAGGGACTATTGCGGGTCCCCAAGCCAGAGGCATGAGCCGGTAGTTCAGTGTGGGTGGGAGGAAAGTTTTGAAGTGAAAATGAGCTTTAGATTTAGATAGGCCTGGGTCTTTTTAATAGAGGACGATGAGCTTTGAAAGTCAAAATGAGATTATTCTTCCACCTCGGAAACCTTTAGTTTTCTCGTGTGGCTGCAACACAGATACCCCAAATAGGTGGCGTTAAAGAGCACAGTGTTTTTCTCTCTCACTGCTCCAGAGGCTAGAAACTGCAAATCAAGGTGTAGCTTACTGGGGAAGACCTTCTTTGTCTATTTTGGCTCCTAGTAATCCATGGAGTTTCTGGTCTTGTCAAGGTGTCTGTCTCCATTGATCTGTTGCTTCCAGAACTCAGAAGTGGTTGGGGTTAAGATCCACCCTTCCTTCAGACTGCATCCTGCATTGAGGATAAATGCTTGGAGACTGATGAGGTTGAAAGTGCAGCATTGGAAGAGAACGTCCCAGGGCAAGGCCACACCGAGCCTTCCCAGGAGTCTTCTCCCCTTGTTGTTCCTCAGCCTCATTAGACTTGGAGAATCATCTGTGCGTGAAAGGGGGCCATATAATCCCCCCCCCCCATCGGGTCACCTCCTGCCACAGGCCCCCACAGGGCTGTTCCTGGAGGCATGATCTTTCCGTGTGTGCTCACACATTCTTGTGAATACCCCACTTTTCATAATTCACCCCAATCTGAAATTTCTGTTCACGAGGGGTAGGAACTACGCGTAGGCTCTCTGTGTGCGGGCAGACTCAGGAGAGACAGCAAAAGCCAGGCCACTTTGCTCCGGCTCCGTGTCTCCGTGGTGGAGAATGGAGAAGAAGTTCTTCCTTTCCATGAGAAGTAGAGCGGGCAACTCCTACAGCATACTGACAATCTGAAAACCAAGCATTAATTATCAGGAGGTGTCTTGGAACATTTATGCCTGTGCTGTTTTTTCCTTTCTGCAGGTCCCTCCTGTAGATGTGGACAGGAGGATTCTGACAGACTGGAATGGCCTCAGTAGGATATTCGGGTTGTCCCTCTGGGAACAGAGTTGCCAGGTCTGTCTCCCGTGGAGCACTGGGAACTTTGAGCTGTATGACAGTCCACAAATGGGTGCTTGACTCCGACCAGCGGACTCAGCCTCGGTCTGGACCAACCCCACCTTCGCTTTTGCTTATTTCCCCAGGGGCTGTCACATCTGTAGGTAGACCTAACGTAAAGGTAAACCCACAAGCGCTGAACTGATTCTGACTCAGAGTTTCCAAGTCTGCAGACCTGGATGGGAACAGTCAACCTCATGTTTCCTTCAATGCCTGCACATCAAAGGATTTCCCCACGAGCTGTCAAGCCCTTAGACAGCCTTCAGGGCATAACAGAAGAAGCATTTCTTCCTCTGTGGTTAAGCTGCATGTCTGAACCCCCATGGCTCAGCAATTTAAGATTTGGGCTGCTAACCGAAAGGTTAGCAGATTGAACCCACTCAAAGATAGCCTTTGCTCTTAAAAGTTTGCAGCCTTGGGAACCCGGGGAGCAGTTCTCTTCTGTTCTGTGATGTCATCATGAGCCAGGATAGACTCATAGGCAGTGGGGTTTGCTCTTCAGTGGGATTTCTTTCTTTCTTTCTTTTTTTTGGTGGGCATCACTGCCTCTGTTGGTCGTGGGTGCCACCCAGCGCCGCTCCTGAGAGCCGCTGCTGTATTTGAACCATCAAGCCCGTGGGCCGCAGTCCCGCACTCCACCACTTACGCCACCCCGGCTCAGCCCGCGATCTTCAGTGGGTTTTAAACCGAAGCTATGGAAGGAATTCTCCTACTGGGATCTTGACACAAATCCCTTTTCAGAAATTTTCTCAGCAGTCGTCAGAAAACGTTTTAAGAAAATTACTCTATGACCACCTTGAAAGTCTCCCCTTAGTCACTTATTTCAGCTAACCACATCGAAATAGTCCTTGTTGGGTTCATAGTTCCAACTGATCACCATTTCCTACAGCTTCTGACTCTCCTGACCTTGCCACTTCCCATCAGATGCTGTCCCTCTAGTTCCTGATTTTGCCTCATAAAAAACAGAAAAAAGCTCTGCTGGGCAGAGCTTTCACAGTATACATTTTCCTGCTAGACAAACACCAAGCAACTCGCTCAGAGTTAGTGCACCCAGTGGGGTTGCCTGGGAAGTTTCTTTCTGGTCACAGTGATTTTTTTTTCATAAAAGTAGTTTTGCTCAGACCTCTTTTTTTTTTTTTGTAATGACTGATCTCAGACCTCTTTTTTTTTTTTTTGTAATGACTGATTTAAGAGAAAAGTGCGATTCTGTGACATTTTGTTTCCTGCTCTGGAAAAATGCCACAGAAACTGATGTGGTGTTAAACACAGCTTACAAGGACAACACTATGGGAAAAACTCAAGTGTACAAGTGGTTTTCTCTTTGAAAAAAGGTGAAATGTTGATTGCTTGATGAAAAATGTCATTCCAGACATTTGTTAACTTCCTGAACAAGTGAAAATGTGGACAAAATTTGTGCACTTGTGCTGGAAGACCAACAATGAACCACTGAAGAGATAGGGAAGTTATCTGGACTACCTTGGAACTCAGTTCGGCGAATTTTAACACAAGATTTGGGAATAAGAAGGGTTGCTGTAAACTTTGTGCCTCGGGTTCTGACTGGCCAGGAAAAAGCCTCGACTAGAAACATGCTGTGCTTTGAAAGAACAGCTCTGAAGTGACGCAGACTTTCCCAAGGTCATGACTGGTATCGGGTCATGATGCTATTCTTACAATCCTGAAAGCAAACTTCCATCAAACCAGTGGAAGATGCCATCGTCACTTCACCCAGCAAAAGTTCCTCAAGTGGAATCAAAGATCAAGACAATACTCATTTGTTTTTTGATGTGAAGGGAATAGAGAGTTTGGAGTTCAACCCCCCCAGGTCAGACTGCTAATCAACCTTTCTGTTTAGAAGTTCTGAAAATATTGTCTTCACAGTGTGTGACAAAAAAGGTCTGATGTGTGGCAGACAGGAGACTGGTTTTGCCACCATGACAATGCACTTGCTCATGCAGCCACCTCAGCGCGCTTCATTTACGTACCCCGGTCATGGCATCTCCTGTCCCGGCTGCTTTCGGAGTCTAGTTCTGAGTACGCATTCCTCCAGAGCTGGGACTTCCTCTTCTTGACTCCTTGCTTGGATACTATCTATGGTGGCTTTCAGCGGAAATGTTGTCCTTTTCACAAGGCTTCTTCTGATGCCCCAGGTTTCCCTTTATACTGTATCATGACATTTCATCTACTGTGCAACTAGATGAATATTTGAGTGATGATTTGTTGAGTGTGCTTTCCCAACCTTCTTTTTAAATCTCCTAGGACAGGAGTCCTGGCTGGTGTGATCACTATTAGCTGTGTAGGGCAGGTTGGGGCACGTACTGGCTTTGTCCTTTGGTGTCTTCCACTCTGCTCCATTTCCTGATGATCAGGTGCCTCGCCCTGTGGCCGTCTTCCAGTCGGTGTTTTTGAATAACTGGTCTTGCGGTTATTAGTCCGACTCATAACCCACTACACGACCAAGGATGAAACCTGTAAATAAGAACATTACTTAAAATGTTTTTTAAACTCAGACAGAGCATATGAATTATATAAAGAATGGAAACAACTTTCAAGTTCACTTTAACCCCAAATGTTGTGTTCCAAGAAACCATAACACAGTTAATCTATAAACAACCTCCGTGATATCTAATTTTGAAGAAAAAACATATTATTTGGCTGCTCTTTAACCCTAGAGAAAAGACACAATGTGACTAGGTTTGATGTCACGGTAACTCTTCTCATGTGGAGGCAAGGTGGCAAGTTTCCATGTACAGAACCCAAACAAAAGTCCTTGCCATGTGGTTGATTCCAATTTATAGAGACCTTATAGAACAGTGTGTTGGTCCGGGTGGACCAGAGAAACCACGTCATAGACACATGCATATGCATATAAGAAAGAGCTGTATATACAAGAGCAATTAAAGGTTGAGAAGACATCCCAGCCCAGTCCAGATCAAGTCCATAAGTCCATCTGTTTGATACCAATCTATAAATTCTGAAGAGGAATGAGTCTGAAGAGGACTCTTGAGATGCATGCGATGATATCACAGGCCAGTGGGTGGAAAGTCTTGTGGCTCCAGTGGTGGCAGAAGCATCTCAGCCCTGGCAGGGGTCTCCACGTGGCTCCTTCAGCTCCAGGGCTCTTGCATAGCGCCATGTATCTTCTCAACAGGAATGTCTCTCAGGGAGTGAGCCTGTGTCCTGCATCCAGTGAGCTATTTATCTCCTCAGCACCTCCAGATGAGGTCATCAAGCTGCCACCTGATGGACAGGCTAGACGCTATCCCTTCACGCTTAAGTCTCAGATTGACAACAGGTGATGCAACTAATAACACATTATCTGGGTAGAACCATCCCTGTGCGTTTCTGAGACTGTGCTCTTTCCAAGGAGTAGGAAGTCCCACCTTTCTCCCACAGAGTGAGCTGGTGGGTTGGAACCGCTGACCTTGAGATTAACAGCCCAACACATAACCGTGATGTCACCAGGGCCTTGCTTAACCTTAAATTTCTGTTCGCCCACTGAGGAGGCAGAAATGGTTCTGGGATTCTCTCTTCTTCTGCTGCTGTTCTCTAGCTATGAGGGACCTCCACCAAGTGGGTAAACCTTCCCCTGAGACTTGTCTTTGGTTAAATAGAAGTCAAAAGGTTTGGACTCTAAAGATGGACCTAGCATTGTAATGCTTGTCAACGTTAATTCTGATTCCAGTTCAAAGAAACCTATGAAGTCCAGCTTGAAGACCTCTAGGCAATAAGCAAAATTGTAAACAAAATGCATTTCTCTTTTTTTCTTTTCAGTCATTTTATCGCTCACACAATTCTTGTCACAATCCATCCATCCATCCATTGTATGCAAAGCACATTTATACATTTGTAACCATCATCATTCTCAAGACATTTTCTTTCTACTTAAGCCCATGGTATTAGTTCCTTATTTTTTCCCCTTCCTCCTTGCCCCTCCTCCATGAACCCTTGGTATTTTATAAATTATGATTTTCTCACATCATACGCTGTCTAATGTCTCCCTTTACCCTCTTACCTGCTGTGCGTACCCTAGGAAGTAGGTTATATGTAGATCCTTATAATCAGTTCCCCCTTTCTACTCCACCTTCCCTCCACCCTCCTGGTATTGCCACTCTCACCACTGGTCCTGAAGGGGTCATCTGTTTTGGAATTTCCATGTTTCCAGCTCATTGTTTTTTTTTTTTTTTTTGCATCACTGCCTTGGTGGGTGTAGGAAGCCCAGCCTTGCTCCTGGAGAGCTGCTGCTGGATTTGAGATGCCAACCCATGTGGGCCACAGTCCCTGTGCACAACCACTACACCACCAGGGCTCTGCCCATGTTTCCAGTTTCTATCTGTACCAGTGTACATCCTCTGGTTTAACTGGATTTGTAAGGTAGAACTGGGACCATGATAGTGGGAGAGAGGAAACATTGAAGAACTAGAGGAAAGTTGCATGTTTCATTATTGCTACACTGTACCTTGACTGGCTCATCTCCTCCCTGCGACCCTTCTGTAAGGGGATGTCACTTCACCTACAGATAGACTATGGGTCCCCAATCTGTACTCCCCCTTATTTATAATGATACAATTTTTGATGCCTGATCCCTGATCCCTTCGATACCTCATGGTCATATAGGATGGTGTTCTTCTTCCATGTGGGCTTTGTTGCTTCTGAGCTAGATGGCTGCTTGATTACTTTCAAACCTTTAAGACCCTAGACTATCTTTAGTTAGCCGGGCACCATCAGTTTTCTTCACCACATTTGATTATGCACATATTTGTCTTCAGTGATCATATCAGGAAGGTGGGCACACAATTATATGGTATTTTGTCCTTTGATGCCTGATAATTGATCCCTTTGACACCTGGTGGTCACACAGGCTGGTTTGCTTCTTCCATGTGAACTTTGGTGTTTCTCTGGCTAAAGCGTTTCTTTATTCATTCCTGGAAGAAAAATCCTCCACAACAGAGATTTACTTATTGACTGGATGAATGAAACTCATACAGGGTAGAGTGAACATGATAGTTTTTCTTGGGCCCTCAGCTTCCTTGGAAAAATAAAACAGATTGCGCTGACATTCTAGCAGTTCAGAGTTGAAGGCACTTTGCGTTCTTTACAGGCTGTAGTACATACTGGGGGGATTCCACCAGGGATCCTGAAGGGGAGACCCTTCCCCACCCAGGAACCCCTACAGTCGAGTAGAAGAAAGCCAACAGTACACAAATGACCATGGTCTCAGACTGCACATGCTGGTGTGGTGTGAGTGGTCCAGTACAGAACTTGACAACTCATTGGTGGATCATTTTAGTAGATAGTGACCACACAATTTAAAACAATGAAAGAGAATATCTTAGAAATATTGCGAGCATACCAAAGGTAAGAGACTTTTTGCTCTGGTTAGACGTGTGCCCCACTGTGTTTTCTTCCTTTGGGACCCAGTCAAGCAATGTTGGCAGTCTCCGGTCTGGATTCATGAAAGTCTGTGGGGAGGCAAGTGGGCTTGGGAGGTGAGTAGAGCATTCTGTGTGGGGGTAACAGGTGGCTTTGCTTCATTTCCTGCCTTGTCTTTCTTCAAAACTCAATATGACCCAGAGAGGTTGTCACGTCTCTGCCCTCAGGCTTGGCAGGCACTTTACAACACTGACTCCCTGCTCTGAAGAAAGTCAGGCCCAGCCAGCAAGTGTTGCCAACACAGAGTGCCCTTTGTGGCAGGGTTGATGTCACGGGAGAGCCTGGGAAACAGACTCACTCACTAGAGGGCTCAGAGTGCCAGGAATGAAATTGGGTCTGCAGAGTGAACCTGCTTTCAGTTCCAGAGAGTGCCCAGAGCTCTGGATCTTATGACCAGCCCCAGCCCTGCCCTACTTTAGCATGGTCTCCCTGGCTTTGTGCCTTTTCTCAACTCTGTCCTAACCAGCCTGTGATACCCTGCCCTGCTTCTGGGCGGTGGAGGGGACCGCCTCCTCCCCAAGGCAGCTAATGTCAGCTTCCCTCACTACAACGTCACCCTTAGAGACATCTCTCATAACTAGGCCTTCTGTCTGCCTGGCCAGAACCGGGTGTGTTGTTGAGTCCATTCCGACCGACAGCAGCCCTGGAGACCAGAGTGGAACAGCCTTCAGGGATGGTCTAGGTGGGGAAGTGTATAGACATTGTGAGGCTGGCCTAGGCTGGGCAGTGGCTCCTTCTGTTGTCCACAGGGTTGCCCTGAGTGGGAACTGACTCGATGACTCTAACAACAACACAACATTGAGGGCAGCAGGTCTCCAAGCCTTTTCCCCCAGAAGGTCACGGGTGGGTTCGTACCAAGGACTTCTCAGTTCTCGGCCAAGTGCTTATCCATCTTGCCCCCAGGATCCCCGCAGAACTTCACAGCTGGATGCTTCCGTTCTCTTTGGTTGGCCTTTCTGGAATTGACACCGAGAAGAAGGAATATTCCGCTCTGCATCTGTTTTCCTCTTTTCCCTGTTTTTCCCTTCCAGAGCCGTGTGAGGTAAGACCTGCGGGCAAGGATGGTGTGTGAGTCTGGGTAGACTAGAGAAACAAATTCATAAGCATGCAGATGCATATAAGGAAGAGGTTTATATATAAGAGGAATGGAACATTGAGAAAGCATCCCAACCCAGTCCAGTCCAAGTCCATAAGTCCGATATTAGCCCCTATGTCTTATATCCATCTATAAAGTCTTCTTCAGACTCATGAAGCACAGGCAATGACACCAGGATAATCACAGGCCAGTGGGTACATCCAGTGGATGTACATCTTGTGCATCCAGTGGTGGTAGAAACATCTCAGCACTGGCAGGGGTCTCCCCTTGGCCTCCTAAACATCTCAGCACTGGCAGAAGTTTCCACGTGACTTCTCCCGCCCCAGAGGTCTGGTTCCATCAGGGCAAATCCATGTGGCTTCTCCTCTGACTCCTCCAGGTTCCAGGACTTAGGATCTGTCAGCATGCTGTCATGTTGTCTTGTCAGTAGAGCACCTCCAAGTGACTGATTCAATAGTCTCTAACTTCCATGGGGGGAAAAACAGATTTCCCAGAATTCTCAGAGAAAGCCATGCCCACACAGAGGTCTCATTGGCTAGCTTCAGATTGACAGGCCAGACTCCACACCTACACTCTTAATGAAATTGGCACCAGAGTACATGACTACCAAAGATGACCTTGCCCCTTGTCAGAGTTCCAGCAAAAGGTGGACTTCAATGCTGCCTGATGCCCAGAGGATTTTGCTCTGCAGTAAGTGAATTAATCCAAACCCAAGGACATGACTCCACGGACATACAAATATCCAGAATAGGAAAATTCACACAGGTTGAAAAATGGATCTGGGGACTGGCAGGAGAGGGGAGTTATCATGTAATGAGTATGAGTTTGGAGGCAAAACTCTGTGAGAAATAGATCGTGGGCTGAGCCCCGGTGCGTAGTGGTTGTGCGGGACTGCGGCCCATTGGGATGGAGGTTCAATTCTAGCAGCGGCTCCACAGGAGCAAAGGCTGGGCCTCCTAATACCACCACCAGAGGGCAGTGATGCAAAAAAAAAAAAAACCAGAAACAAAACAAGACAGAGATAGTGATAACGGTTGCAACTGTGTGTTCAATGAATGCCATTGATTTGTACACTTACGGAACGATTGAGATGGGAGGTTTTATGTTACCTGGAATTTACCACAGTGAAAGGTAGTTAAACAACCCCTCAAGATCCCAACTCCAATGAACAAGGGAAGCAATTTTGAATCTGCAGGACTATTAATGGATTGGGGTTCTTTCTTTGTCAGAGAAGGAGCCCGGGGCTTTGTAAGATCAGCACTGGACAGTTACCTGCAGCCCCCAAACCCACTCCTCAGGAGAAAGTCGAGATTATCCTGCTCCCCCCAAAGAGGTACAGCCCCAGAAACCCAAATAGGGTGGTGATCACTCCGAATTGACTCCCTGGCACTGGATGAATTTGGTGGTTTGGTTTGGTGACTCGTCAGAATCAAGGAGTCTTGGGAGAACAGATAGTGAAGTGTCAGTTATTCAGCAGAGAGTGGGTGATTAGAAACCACGCAGCCGCTCAGAGGGAAAAAAACACTATGTCTTGCTCCTGTTACAGATCAGAGGCTGTGGGGCCGTTCCAACAGAGTCCTGTCTGTCAGAATTGACTGTAGGGCAGATACCAACAAGTATACCGACAAGCCACACAGCTGCTTTAAGAAACAATCCCCAAGCATGAAGGAATGGACATAGCTGTGGCTCTGGTCACTGCCCAGTGGGTCTTTGTCCAAAGCGAGGCAGGAAGTGCACACAGAGTCTCCTGTTGCTACATCTTGCATTAGTGAGGCACATATGTGACAAGCAATGAATCGTATGAACAGTGAAAGTGGGAATGGGAAGAGTTGGTGCTAAAGTCCTGGGGGATTGACCCTAAGGTTGGGTCTTGGTGCGATCCTGGGTCTGAAGTGAAGGGCAGGGTGGGCTGCTGTTACATCTGGAGTCACTGGGTCGCTGGGATAAATGACCCCAGCAAATCCCACCCTCCGACTGGGTGCATTTGCAGCCACATCTAAAGCACAGGGAATCAAAAGGTAGCAAAGTCCTGGTCACTGGAGGCCTCTGTCTAGGCCTCTCTGGAGATCAGGGGTCACAGGCAGGTAGATGGAGAATCAGGTGGTCTTGCCCAGCCCTTCATGTGTCTGTTGGTTCTGAAGTGCACAGGGTACTGAGTGAGCAGTTTTAAGTCGCTTAGGGTCTCTGGCCACTGGGGCCTGGTTTTAGGCAGTGGGACCTCTAAAGCTTGGTCATTGAGTGGACTGAGTGTGAATTCAGGTCAAGGAGAGCCTGAATGAGGGGCGTGACCACTGTGGGGCTTGATCACTGGGGCCTCAGGGCAGTGCTCTGGTCTGAGTAAGAGTAGGACTGTGAGTGAGGAGACCTGATACCTGACGAATTTGAGCCAGGTGTCATGGTTACTGAGGAGCCTGAGTGCTCTCAGAAGACTGGTATGCAGTGGCCTGCTCCAGGCCCAAACCAGCATTACCCATAACAGCCAGAAGATGGCATTGTAGACTCATAAAAGAAGCTTAAGACACAGAGAGGGGGCAGCGGGTGGAGTCCTTGGGGTGGGTGGGGAAGCTTAACTCAAAAGGGCTCAGGTGCAGCCTTCACCAGCTTTGGGAATGCTCCTTAGAGAAGGGGGTTGGGAGGCGCCTGGCCAAACTCCCTGGAGTGATGGCCCAAGACGGAATTCTCTGCAGAGTTGGGAGTCCCTGGAGTGTCCTGGAAGCCCGAGGATCCAGGTCAGGTTGATCAATAGTTTTTCAACTTGGAAAAAAAATTCTGTTCCAGATCTAATCAACACATTTAGATATGGTCTCACTTGCAGGTGGTTCGATTCTACCTGTTAAAGAACCAAGACAAATAGGAGCCACCTGGGGAGTAGAGCTGGTCTTTCCTGGTCTTTCAGGGCCCAGATAGAACTAGAGTCTGTGCCCTGACACAGCCAGTAAAGGTCACCGTGCTGAATGTGTTCAGAATCTCTCACATCCCAAGGCCTGGCACATTCCCCAACCACCCACCTTCCAGAGCATGGCCTCCCTCAGACACAGTCACAGAACAAGATGTTGTCACAGAGCAAGTACAGGCACATCCCGGGCCCCTGTCACCTTCAGAGACAACCTCCTCTGGCGCTCTGTCCTGTCATGTTCTCAGACACTGGCCCTTTGCAGGGTCCTGCTGTACTCCCCACTTGTTCCTGAGCTGTGACGCCATGTGACTTGGATATGGCAGAGTCCTGAATTGTGCTTCTACTTGAGGGCTTCCAGGGCCCTGCATTGTGACTCTATCCAAATGTGCAGAAACCGTTCGCCTAAAACTTGTACCCGGGGGCTTGGTCGCCTTTAACAAGCCCTCAGCATTAGCACCCATCATGGCCACAGTGGCGAATGTACTAAAAATCAAACTCACTGCCAAGGAGAAGATCCTGACTTGGAGGGACCCTCTACCCGCAGGATGGTATAGGACTGCCACTGTCAGTCTTTGGGAGGGCAGAAAGCCCCCTCTTTCTCCCGCAACAGATAAAAACCCAGGGAGCCTGGTAGTGTGGTGGATCACATGTTGGGCTGGTAACACAAGGTCAGGAGTTTGAAACCACCAGTCACTCTTTGGGAAACAGTTGAGGCTCTCTAGTCTGGAGACCTTTACAGACCCTGTAGGGTCACTTGGTGACAGTGAGTCTAGAACAGTGGCTCTCAACCTTCCTATTGGTGTGACCCTTTCATACAGTTCCTCATGTGGTAGCGGCTCCCTCCCCCCACCCTACTTATTTTCATTGCTATTTCGTAACTGTAATTTTGCTGCTGTTATGAACCGGGCAACCCCAGCAAAAGGATCTTTTGACTCCCAAAGGGGTTGAGAACCACAGGTTGAGAACCGCTGGTCTAGAGTGTTTTGACTGTGGAGGATGTGGACTGTAGAAAAGTTTCTCCAGCTATGGTGAAAGGCCAGTTTGACTTTAAATGTCCCACCCCCTTGCAGACAGATAATTGTGTAAGATGTGATTAAAAGAAATTATTAGGCAATGAAACAATTTTTTTAAAGGACATTGAAATCTAAGCAAGCATTTTCCCTTCTTATGTTGGAAGCATTGTAAGTTTACAGAAAATTTGCAATGAGAGAATTACGGCTTACTTTTCCATCAGCATCCCTTTCTGGGAACATCTTATGTAACCACGGCCAGTTTGTCAAAATGAACACATTTCCATCCGTGCGGGGATGCAGGAGTCCGTGGGTGGTGCACATCAGTAAGCAACTACAAACACAAGATTGGCATGGAGCCCGACCCAGAGGCCCCCAGCAGAGTGCCCTTGAAGACCCCATGCCGCTCAGTGCCAGCCACTATTGGAGGCCCTTTGAGTCAGAATTGATTTGATAACAACTGGTTTTATTTTCTGGTTCTATTAACTAAAACACAGACTTTCATTGTGATTTCAGCGACCATCCTTTCTTTCTTGCTCCTGGTCCAGGATACAATCCAGAGGACCAAGGCCCATGTCATCATCTTAAGAATTTCGATACTAAGTGATCCGTGACTATCTTCTGCCAAACTGTGATAAAAGCCTCAAAGCATCCACTCTCAATTTCCACACTCCCTTCTTCATGGACTGACAGCAAGGGTCTCGGGCCCTGGCACCGGTCCGCTGCCCACACCTAAAGCAGCACCATCTAGAGAAGACCCACTACTGGCAAGTCAATCCGGCCCTACAGCCTAGAGTCGAACTGCTCCGTCAGGGTTCTGAGGCTGTACATTTTGATGGGAAGAGATAGCCTTGTCTTTCTCCTGTGCAGCGGCTGGTGGGTTTGCACCATGAACCCTGCAGTCAGCAGCCCAATTCTTGTCCCATGGTGACACCAGGGCTCCTTGGGATAAAGTATAGCTGATGCATTGACAGTGGGATGGCAGCGGAAGACATGGGGGACAACCAGTGTGAACAATTGGAGCGCTGAGTGACTGAGGAAGTGAGAGCATGTGGGAGGCTGAGGTCAAGGGAGGTGGAAAAACAGAGGGGCAGGAAGTCCCCAAAGGGCCCTGGTAAGGCGGTGTGCATTTGCCTGCACTGTGCTAAAGCCTCTGTGTAACAATTGGCAGAGCCCACCAGGCATCAGGGTGCCTGTGTGGAGAGCATAGGTGGTGTTGAGAAAAGGCAAAGATGGCCCCAGGGGATCCCAAGGTCGGATCCAGGCAGGTGGGGGGCCAGGAACTCTGGTGAGCCAGGCACTGTGTTATGAAGACTTCTGTCCAGGGTGGCATGACAGGAAACCCAAGACGGAACTCAAAGTTTCACCGATGACAGATACCCCTGAGGAAGGTCACCAGGCAAGGCGGCTGCACAGGTAGTGACCTGCACCTCATGTCCCTTGCAAATGTGGGAAAGAAACGGTCCAAGCCCTAGTGTCCTCCCCTGTGCAGTGTGACCACAAGGATCTGAGGACTGCAAGCATGACTGTGATAATGAAGTGACAATCACATGAAGGTGTTGGCATGATGTCTGGCACAGAGGTGGAGCTAGTTTCCCGTTCCTCCCCCAGACTGCCTAGCTGGGCTCCTCAGGTTCCTGTCCGCATCTGCTTTCCCTCTGAACCAAGGTTCTAGTACAGGAGTCCTCAAACCTTTTAAACAGGGGCCAGTTCACTGTCCCTCAGACTGTTGGAGGGCCGGACTGTAGTTTAAAACAAACAAACAAACAGACAAACAAACAACTAGGGGGCTGAGCCCCGGTGGCGTAGTGGTTGTGTGCGGGACTGCGGCCCATTGGGATGGAGGTTCGATTCTAGCTCCACGGAGCAAAGGCTGGGCCTCCTACTCCCACCACCTGAGGGCAGTGATGCCCCCCCCGCAAAACAAACAAACAAACAACTAGGAACAAATTCACTGGGGGCCCGAGATGAGTCAGCTGCCAAGCAGGACCGCCAGTGGCGGCAAAAGCACTAGGTGGCCGGATAAATGTCCTCGGTGGGCGGCATGTGGCCTGAGGGCTACAGTTTGAGGACATCTGTTAGTAGACACGACACTTGATCTTAGCCAAGAGGCTGAGAAGCGATGCACCTGTTATCAGATGCCTGACTCAGACAACCTGCATCAGTTTATTACTTTCAGCACTTGCCGAAGTCCCCAAGGGTCGTTCTTTAACCCATTCCTCTCATCACTTCTAAGACGTGTGGGTGACTGCTAAACACCTCCCACGCCTTCTCATTGTTGCATTATAGATCGAGCAGCGTCAGGAAGCGTGCCTGATTTCGTCTCTCTTCCCAGCGCCCAGCAAGCACCTGGCCCATAGTCAACCCTATTATTTGTTGAGTGAGAACTTGGAAGGAAGATGCATGGATTGTTTCTTTCCTTCAAGTAATCTAGGGTCATTATTAATAGAGAGTAATACAGAATGTATAAATCAAGTGTCAAAATAATATATATTTTTTGGAAGTGAATCAGCTGCCTGGGGAAAGATGGCCCTGTTGGAGATGGGAGGCTCTTTAGGGTTCAGCACTTGACTACACACAGAAAGTATGACGGCTTGAATTCCCCCAGAGATCCCTGACAGAAAGGCTGGAGATCAGCTTATGAAAGGTCTGGGAAGCGCAGTTCCTCTCTGAAACACAAGGGGTTGCCCTGAGTCAAAATAAAAATCAAGTTTCTTCCTTCCTTCTTTTTCTTTTCTCTTGTTGGTATTTTTGCCATATATGAATTCAACATACCATAAGGCAGAACCATCAGTCATAGGGAAAGAAAGAAATATACACTCTACCTGGTGTGGGAGAGAGTAGTTAGACCTTAAAGCCCACCACTGGCAAGCCAATTCTGACTCATAGCTGCCCTAGAGGACAGACTTCTTCAGGATGGCCCCTGCCAGTGGGAGCAAAAAGCCTTCGCTTTCTCTCTAGGAGACCCTGCTGGAGACCTTTGCCTTCTCTCTAGGAGACCTTGCAGTGCGCAGCCTGACTCAGAGCCCACCGAGCTCCCAGGGCTTCTGGAGAAGTAGTTGGCCTCAAAGGTGGGGGGGGGGGGGGGGGGAAACACCATACAAAATGGTCTAGAACATCTTTCTCCTCATTCCATTTCCAGATGGAATAAAGAGCTTTAGAAAAACCTTGGAAACATGAAAATATTTATCCAATATCTGGAAGGAAGTCATGTTTCCATCTTAGAAGGAACAGAAACAGCTGCAAAGCAAAAGGAGTAACTGACTTGACTGTAGGCGCCCTTAACATTTTTAATGTGTCAAAAAATAAAAGGTAACCCAAACAAAATAAGGAAACAAACCAGAGAAATACTTGCAGTCATGGGGCAGGAACTTCCCCCAATTGATTGAAAAAGAAACACTGCGCCCTGATGAATACACAAGTAGAGTATATATATGATCAGATGGCTTCCGGGGGAGGAAAGAAATATAATCCTGCTTAATCTTAATAATTAAAGATACATTGCAGGGAGAAGGCAGGGGTGACTCAAAGAGCCAGAGACTCTTTCTCAAGCAGGATGAAGTGCGAGGTTGTTCCTGAGATGAGATGTTCAGGGGACAGAGGGGAGAGATGTCCAATCTGTCTGGGGTCATTCTCCTGCTCACTAATGTCTTCCGACTCCCTTTTGACTTTGCCTGGCTTTTGAGACTCAAAGCATGGCTTTTTTTTTTTTTCACAGACTCCCTGGTCAATCATCACCCAGCCCCCTGGAAATTATGCTTCTCGTAAAGACACCATGCCACAGAACAGCCCAGAAGTCTAGCAGAGAATCTGTGGTGTCAGCGTGGAGTTCCTGGGTGGCGTAAATGGTGACTTATGTGGCTATTACCTTGAGGTTGATGGTTCAAGCCCGGTGTGCCTTGGAAGGGAGGCCTGAGATTTGCTCCGGAAAGGTCAGATCCCAGAACAACTAATAGAGCACAAGTCTGCTCTGAAACATGTGTGGGCACCAGGGCTGGACTTGTGTTGGTGGCACCTGGCTTAGAGTGTGTGTGTGTGTGAGAGAGAGAGAGATTTTTAAAATTGGCCCCTAGAGCCCAAGTCCAGCCATCCTCGAACTCATGGTTTCCCAAAATGGGTACCACTGCCCCCCAGTCAGTGGTGTATGGTATGATCTAAGGGCATTGTAAGAGCAGATACCTACACTTTATCCTGGATTCTGGGCTGGAGTACAAAAGGTTTTCATTGTTAGGGAGGTCATGAGGAATTTTCTTTTAAGAGGACAGTAGACCATATAAGTTTGGGAATCTCTGTTCTAACTCCTGCCTGACCCAGAGTAGCTTTAGAAGTTTCTGTCTTAAAGAAATTGTTCCTTCCTGACCCAAACTCTTTTCAACTCTGATGGGGGATGTGGACCAATTCCTCTGAACGCAGCACAAACGGGCATATCCGCTTTCGAGTCTTTTCTTTCTATTGTTTAAAAGAAGTATCTTAAGATTTCAACAAGCAGTACCTCTTCATTGGTGTCACTCTCGATATAGTAGGCATTTTCTGAAGATCTTCCTGAAGAGAGACTACAAATCGTGCATAAGCAGTGGACCTGCAGCCTCCAGAAAGGTCCCCTCTCCTGCCCATTGGAGTCTGGGAGGTGTCGAGGCTCTGACCTGCTAGCCAAAAAGGTGGTCGGTAGTAGCCTGCCCAAAGGTCCCTCAGCAGGCAGCACGGCCTGGTGATCTCTCAGAACAAACCAGCCCTTGAAAACCCATGCAGCGCAGTCCCACTCTGACCCACGTGGAGTCACTGCACACTGGAATTGACGCCCTGGTAATGGGCCAGGCCTTGCCAAAAGGCATTCCTGACTCCAGGCCTCCCTAGCTTTGGACCTTCTAATTCCTCCTGCCAGGGAGAGGGCTCGTGAACATCAGTATGCCTTCAAGCCACCCCTGCCATCTCCTCCCCCCCACCCCATTCATGCTGGCAGCTCGTGCCCGTGCCCCCCTCCTCCTCGGCTCCCTGACTGTGTCTGAACGTGCTCCCCCGCAGCAGGGTTTGGCCGCCGTTGCCAGCCTCTGCTCCACTCGCACAGGCGTGCTTGACGGCATCCATATTCATATCCGCTCTGAAAGGTCACACCCAATTTTATCTCCACCCGGGGAGAATTTCTGCAGCAAGTCAAGGCTGGTGGTAAAAATAACTCTTGCCTGTTCACGTGCTAGGACGGTGGGAAACGGGCACCAGCGTGGGTCTCTCAGGCCCGCTCCTGACCTGCTGCTGCTCACAGGCTTTGGAGGAGCGGTTGTTGAGCGAGCACTGGCCGGCAGGCCACCCCCGCCTCTTCAGAATCGGTGGGGGGGACGTGGGTGGAGAGGGACCCCGAGCGGTGGCGCCCTGCTAAGCCGCAGGCACCTATTTTTCATAGCGATTATGATGTTTGATTTTATGCAATGGTTCTTTTGTCCAGATTTCTGATTCGGGGGAGTTGCTTCCATCTGAGAGTTGTTGTTTCCAAGGTGCCTTGAAAACAAGGTTCGGCATCTTCAACAGTCCTGCGGGAGACCCTGGGCAATCACCCCGCCTGACCCTTGGCTTGAGCCAGCAGAGCCTTCGTGTTCTACCCGTCAGGTGACCCGTCAATCCACCCTACCTCCCGCGCCCCCCACCCCCCGAAACGCTTCGGGACCGTTTTCCTGGGCCCCCGCACAGTGCCTGCCACTGATCAGTGGACAAGCGTTCCACAAAGGAACAAAGGAACCCATTTGGCTGGGAAGTCGCCGTGTCCTTTCCTCTGACTCAGCAACCCCGTCTCTCGCTCCTCAGAAGTTGACCCCAGTGTTCCGACATCATGTAAGCTTCCTTGGCTTTCTTTGGTGCCCAGTGGCCCTGTTTACTGGGCCTCCTTAACCAGCCTGTTCTCTCCTTTTCCAGCCCTCGGGAATCTTGGCAGGCTTCACAAGAGAACAGATCTCTCCAACCTGCTCCTCCCTGGGCAGCGGGAGTCCTAACCTGGCTCCTTACCTGCATCATGACAGCAGGCTTACATCTTACCCATTTCCCTATCACACAGAGCATGTTGGGCAGGTCTAGACACAGGCTAGGTCCATCTTCCTTGTAGCATGTTTCGAATTTCTTAAGAAATAGCCTTGCGCTGTGTCTGACACCCGAGTCTCCACTTGGAACAGTGGTTCTCACCCTTCCTTATACAGGTCCTGATGTGGTGGTGACCCCAACCATAAAATTATTTTCATTGCTACTTCGTCACTGTCATTTTGCTATTGTGATGAATCAGGCGACCCCTGTGAAAGGGTCGCTCGACCCCAAAGGGGTTACAACCCACAGGTTGAGAACCCCTGACCTAGAACATGGCTGGGCTTGACATATGGTTCTTGCTGGTGGCTGCCCATGATGACTCTGTGCAACCAGGTGGGATTGTTGTGCTCCCCGGGGTTTTCATTGATTGAGTTTTCAAAGGGAGTTTGCCAGGCCTTTTTTCCTTGTCTATCGGACGCCTAGAAACTCTGGCTGAAGCGCAATCTGCATCAGGGCAGCACAGAAGCCCCTATTGACAATTAAGTAGAGGCTTCACTTGAGGCACATTGGTCAGGAGTTAAACCCGGCTCTCTCGAGCAGAAAGCGAGACTTCTGCCAGTGAATCACCACTTCCCCCTGGACAAAGTAGGTGCTCGGTCAAGATGAATGGTATGAATGAATGAATGCAAGAGTGAATGAAGGAAGGAATTTACCAAATGAGCAATTGACTGATTTTGACTTGAATAGACAGGAGGTGGCGTTGTTTCTCTGCAAAGAGACTTTCCTGGTAAGTCTTTGTTTGTGAAAGGGGCAAACAGTCTTTGGTCTCAAGTGCAATAGTTAATGGTTAAAGCGACGCCTTGGGCAGCCCGGCCAGGTGCAGACAGAGCCAGCTTAGGCCACAAATAGAGGGACTCTAATGGCTCTGGGGCTGCTGGGTGAGGAGGATGAGTCATAATTTCCTACACCTGACCCACTAATTTCTCATAAAATCCTATTTACTTTGGACCCTGCTCCATGTTCCTAGAGGATTTGAGGTAGCAGGGAAAGTTTGCTTGTTTGTCTGTTGCACGGGGGACCTGGATCCCTGGCCATGGGGACATTTCAAAAGAAGGCCATTGCTAATCACCTGAAACCCTCGGGGAGGACAATCCCTGGAATCACACCAATTAGGCCAGCAGGGTCCTCACCTCCTCACAAGACCAAGGCACAGCTGTGGCCCCTGCCTGGACAAGAAGCTTAGGGACAAAGCTGGGGGCAGAAACCCTGGAGAAAGGAGACTCTGGCAGCGTCTCCAGGGACTGGTGAGAGAAGGCAGCTGGGAGGTCTGCCTCTAGTCCTTCCTTAGGGACCATTAGTCACTGGGTCCTGAGTGACAGGGCCTGAACAAGTTATGAAACTATTTAGATAGTTTAAAGATGATACTTGGTCTCTACATGCCACTCAAAATGAAACATTATGAACAAGAAAATTAGTGCAAAGAGGTCCAACAAAGTCCCAAAGTTCTGGTTTATTTCATGATGGTCACACCGACAATTCTCTGTAAACATCATGTTTTTGTTCTACGGTTTCTTCCCCTGTTTTCTGCTTTGTTGATCTACAGTGGAGTCCATCCTGCCGGGGGGGGGGGGGG
>PVJH01020774.1:0-16680 GCA_004026705.1 Nesogale talazaci | reverse complement strand
GGTCCCTGACCAGTGAGGGGGTCTCCACAAGATGCTGTGGTCACTGTAGCCCTGAGGGAGGATGCCTGCTTGCGAAGGAGCTCTGGGAAGCACCTGGCCATCCAAGCCAGAGAGAGGACTCCAGTCACAGAGAGACATTCTGAGTGAGACGCTGAGCTCAGGGGACCCCGCAGGACAGGCGCTCATCTCTGAGAGGACTGAGGAGGAACTTAGGTCCCTGAACTAAGGGGACTTACTTCCGAAAAGATTGGGAACAGTTTCCTGACTGAGAGTTTGGGCACTGAGACATGACAGAGGGCATTTAGTCAATGCGAAGTATAAATAAGAAACTTCCCTCATCGGCTTTGTACTCAGAAACATGAGGAAAACGGTTCACTGTGGGGTTCAATACCTGGAATTTCACAGTAGGATTGAAGAAGGAAGGTCTCTGAGTCTTTTCTCCCTTTTTGGTCAGACCTGTAGGTCTTCTAGTCACCAGTAGATGGTGCTGCAGTGTCATCTGAGGAGGGAGCAGTGGCCTTTGAGTCCCAAGGCAGGACCCAGGTGCGGGTAGTTGAGACTACTGAGAGGGAGGAATTATGTTGGCCCCTGACCACACTCCCAGGGGCAGCGAGGAACCAAGCTGTGATGGCCCAAAACAGATTAACCACAGGCCATGTAGAAGCCAGAACCTGTGATCATCACACCAGCTCATTCCAAATTCAGTCAAACTTTGTACTTTTAATTCCTTCACAAAACATTTTATTTAGCAAATGTATGTTCAATACATGCAAGATTTTACAACAGGTGTTGAGAATACAAGGGTAGTTAACCAGGGTCACTTTGACGGAGACGTCTATAATCTTGGAGGTGAAAAGATGACTTGTTTGAACACACTTGTAAATGTGATCAGGGCTGTACATGCAGGGTCAAGCGCAAGGTCATGACAGTCAAGGAAGGGGATGCGTGTTCAATCTCAGAGGAAAAAGAGAGAGCATTGAGCGAGGGTCTTCGAGGATGGCTACAGGTTTTGTTTGTAAGGCACGGACCAAGCAGCTTATTTGAGGCAGAGATAATAGGATGAGTGAGAACATGGGGGAGGGGGAAACTTGTGGTGCAGAGAGGTCTTTGCACAGACCAGAAGGTGTGGGAAAGAAGGGGTGGGTCGGGAATATGGTGAGGAGTGAAAGTAACAAATATATCTGTGGGGGAAGTTCATTAAGAGCTTTATCGCCCACCTTTAGGGATTGATCAACGTCCTCTTTTTCCTTGCTGAGGTGGTGAGTGTAAATGTGAGAAAGCGTTTGCCATTTCAACATGTGTAATTCAGCGACGTCAGTCATGATCATACCATGCTAGAAACTGCTAGAAATTGAAGCTGCTAGAAACTGAAGTCACCTTCTGAGTCCCCAAGGTCTGCCTTTGTTTCCTCTACCACCTCCCTCCTCCCAAAGATCCCGCACATGGAGCTGGCGGGGGTGACAGGATGGCCATCATGTTGTTTGCCCATCATCGTTGACCAGCCCCTTACCTGGGGGAAGAATCATGTGTGATTTCACATAGGCAGATGGGATACTTTGTTTTCTCTTTAATTACACTGGTAGCCAGCAGCGGCCCGAACAAGAGGAGGCCCGGATGCAGGCAGGAACTGAGGCTCAGAGAGGCTGTGATCCTGCCATAAGGCCACACAGCGAGGACCAACCTTCCCTGGTTCTTCTGATTCCAGCCTCAGCCTTCCCAGCCCACCCCTCATGCTACCACCAGAGCAGGCTTAGAAAACTCTTCTTTGAAGCCTTCCAACGGTTCCCGATGAGGGTTGTATACGATAAAATCAAGTCCCCAAACTTGACAATTTCCACAAAGTTCTTGATGAGCCTAGGCCTTTCCTCAATCCATCCTGAAGATGAGGCAGACAGAACTTCCGGCAAGGCCCCAGGGGCCAAACTGTTTATGGGAGATGCACTTGTCCAGCTGCCGGGTTACTGGTGGAGGAGGTCAGCTGCGAGGTTCAGTCCTCCTGTCCCTTGCAGTCATCATCTCTGTAGTACTGTCCCAAACTATGGGCACATTCTTTGGCCTGTCACCACCAGGAGCTCCATGGGTGCCTCTTTCCAGTGACGCCGTGCAGGACCCTGGGTAGGGCCGTGGTTCCTTTCCCTTCGTGTTCTCTTCTGAGCTCTCCCACCTTCAAGCTTTGCAGATTTCTCTACTGAAGCCTGGAGGCAACTCCAGGAGAGAGATTGGGTGGCAAGGAGGGAGGACAGAGCGCCTTAAGACTTTCTCTGTGCCTCTCAAAGGAGGGCACCTACAGACCTAGCTCCTCCATAGGGCTTTTAGCTATCCACACAATCTCTTCCTTGCCAGGCTCCCCTGTGAAAATGTATTTCATTTGAAGCCTAGCCCCATTGATTTTCTCTCCACAAAAAGGGATCTCATTGTTTGACTCCTCTCCATGCTCACTTTCCCTCCGCCATCTCCTCCAGCATCCCTTATCTGAGTGTGCTCATCCAAACTGGGTTTCCCAGTTTCTTACTGAAAGATGAGATCTTTGCCACTGATTCTGACCCATGGTGTCCCAGGCATGTCCTAGTAGGAATGTGCTCCCTTGGGTTTTCAATGGCTGGGACCTTTTTTTTGGGGGGGGGGCATCACTGCCCTCTGGTGGTGGGAGTAGGAGGTCCAGCCTTTGCTCCTGTGGAGGCAATGCTGGAATTGAACCTCCATTCCAGTGGGCCGCAGTCCCGCGCACAACCACTACACCACCAGGCTCAGCCCTGACTGGGACCTTTTGAAAGTCCAGGTTTTTTAGTAGCCCTTAGTAAATTTGAAGTGCTAACCTTTTAGTTAGCTGCCCGCTCAATTGTTGACGCGATTCAAGGTCCCCAGGACTCTTATAGCTCCCCAAGTCTTCCAGAATGATACTGGGTCAGGCAGGGGAAGTAGAGTCCTCTCGGCCTTTAGCTAGCGGTGGATTTAGAGCTTCTTGTCTGACCTTTCTTTTGAAGAGTTCTGTATGTGTGAACAAGAATACTGCCAGTTCATTTGACTAATACAATTGTGATATTAGTCTAGGCACTGTTCCTAGGAACAGGCATTAATTTTTAGAGAGTACAGTGAAAGCCCATATTGAGAAAGGATATATTTCCTCAATTAGAAGCGCATCTCGCCTTTCCCCTAGAGTTAGGGGGCCCCATTACTGTTCAGAGAAGAGGTCTGGTTTCTTTCCTGCTCTGCCTGGGAAGCTATTGAAATAATAAGTAAGTGATATTATCCTTTAATGGCTCATCCCTTTGTTAATTCAGGAAGGCTTCCAGACACAATACATTCCATTTTAGCCGTGTGCTCCAGGGCTGGGGTGGCCTCTACTACTTTTATACCTCCAATAAACCAGTCTTCATTTAAGTTAACTGAGTCAGTGTTGACAGCCACCCACTTTCCCATCTAGGAGAGAACGGATGTGGGGAGGCAGATTTGTAAGGCCATGCTGCTTCAAAGCCAAGTGGGTTCTGGCCTCAACTGTGCAGTGTTTCTTATATGGAGTGATGAAGAGTTTCCTCAGGGGAAGAACAGGTAAGTAAGTTCTAACTTAGTAGATTTCTGTTCCAAAAAAAGTAATGGCTGACTAGAAGGGAAGAGCCCTTGGGATGTCTTCTGCTCTGTCTGGTGGGAAGCGTTCGTGAAAATATGAGCACAGTCCCAGGCTCATTCACCAAGAGGTTGGACTCTGGAGATAGGAAGGTTTGGTCCCGTCCACTCAACAAAGAAACCGCCCAGACTCAAACAGAACAACCAGTTGCCATCTCATTGACTTCTTGGTAATGGCATGTGTGTTGGAATGGAACTGTACTCTGCGGACCTTCAATGGCTGGGTTTTAGAAAGTATATCACCAGCCCTTTCTTCTTAGGTGTCTCCGCGTAGCCTCCAATGACCAACTACACCACCAGGCTCAGCCCTGACTGGGACCTTTTGAAAGTCCAGGTTTTTTAGTAGCCCTTAGTAAATTTGTAGCCCTTAGTAAAATCACCAAAGGAGTCCCTAATCCATTTAAAACCAAACCAAACTCATTTCCATCAAGCTGATTCCAACTCCTAGCTACCGTGTGGTACAAATCAGACTACTCCACAGGATTTCTGAGACTGCAAGACTTTATGAAGACAGCCTCATCTTTCTTCTCTGAAGGGAGGAAGAACTGGTGGTCTTGTGGATAGCAGCCCCAAAGTATAACCCACTTCATCATCAGGACTCATAACCAGTTTACATACTGGTTAAAAGTATAGGTAACAAGGAGTCTGAGAGTGCAACCCCAATCCCAACTATGTGGACAGCTGCCTCTCCCCCCAGGGGAGTTTACTGTAGAGGACAGCACTGAAGCTGCAGCTAGGAGAGAGGGGCATGTCTGAGCAGAGCATATAAGAACAAATGAAGGGGAGGAAGAGAGAGTGGAGTGCATCCTGGCCCACTGATCCTTGAGGATGATATCCCCATTCAGAACAGCCAATGCCCAGAGAGGACCATCTGGCCAGCCCCATTATAAAACACAGCATCCCTTGTTGACCCAAGGCCCTACTGGGACAACACTGGAGACACAAGGTCAGAATTGTACCCAGTCTAACTCCACCAACTGAGGCAAAACACTCAGGGCATGCAGCAGAGCAGCGGGAGGAGCAGAGCACGGAGCTCCTGAGAGAGTACCAAGGATATTCTTTGGAGCCAGGATGTGGCAACCCATCGGACTCAACCAGGGGACACTTCTAGAGGTCAATGCAAAAACCTTGAACTATTTACAGGTTTTTCTTTTGCTATTATTATTTTTAATTTTTTTAACTTATTTATATATTTTTCTGGACATTTTTTGTTGTCATCGTTTTGTTTTCTTTGGTTGCTTCATCTTACGATGTCTTGGGCTTTTTGTACATGTATTTTTTTGGGGGGCATCACTTCCCTCTGGTGGTCGTGGGAGCTACCCAGTGCTGCTCCTGAGAGCCGCCGCTGGATTTGAACCGCCAAGCCCGCCGGCCACAGTCCCGCACTCAACCACTGACGCCACTGGGGTTCAGCACTTTTTTTGTACATATTTTATCTCTGCAAGTTTATCTAGATAAGATAGCCTGGATGAACAGTCTGGGAGATAAAACAATGGAACTGATGGTTTCAGGGGAACATGGGAGATGGGGAGGTTGGGGAAAGGAGGTGGTGTAGACCAACTCAGGGATCAAGGAACAATAAGTGATCCAAAATCAGTGGCAAAGAGGGTATGAGAGGCCTGATAGGGATTGATCAAGAGTAATGTAATAGAGGGAAATTACTGAAACCAAAATGAAGACTGAGCATGATAGTGGACAAGAGGAAAGTAAAGGAAATAGAGGAAAGAACTAAGAGGCAAAGGGCATTTATAGAGGTCTAAATATAGGCATGAACATAGGTAAATATATTTATATATGATGATGGGGAAATAGATCTATGTGCATATACTTATAGGGTTAGTATTAAGGAAGCAGATCGACATTATACATCCACTTAAGGACTTTCTCAATGCAAGAACACTTTGTTCTATTAAATTGGCATTCCATGATGCTCACCTTCCTGATATGATCACTGAAGACAAATGTGTGCAAAAGCAAAAGTGGCAAAGAAAGTTGATGGTGTCCAGCTATGAAAAGATATAGCATCTGGGATCTTAAAAGCTTAAAAGTAAACAAGCAGCCATCTAGCTTGGAAGCAACAAAGCCCACATGAAAGAAGCACATCAGCCTGTGTGACCATGAGGTGTCAAAGGTATCAGTTATCAGGCATCAAAGAACTAAAAATCATATCATTGCATGCCTACCTTTGTAATATGATCACTGAAGACACATGTGTGCATAAGTAAATGTGGTGAAGAAAATTGATGTTGCCCGGCTATCAAAAGATATAGCATCTGGGACCTTAAAGGCTTGAACTTAAACAAGCAACCATCTAGCTCAGAAGCAACAAAACCCACATGGAAGAAACGCACCAGCCGTATGACTACCACGAGTTGTTGAAGAGATCAAGTATCAGGCACCATAGAACTAAAAATTATATCATTATAAATTAAGGAGGGTACAGATTGGGGACCCAAAGCCCATCTGTAGTTTAAGTGACATCCTCTTACAGAAGGGTCGTGGGGAGGAGATAAGCCAGTCAAGGTACAGTGTAGCAACAATGAAATACGAAACTTTCCTCTAGTTCTTAAATGCTTCCTCCCCCCACTATCATGCTCCCAATTCTACTTTACAAATATGGCTAGACCAGGAGAAGTACACGTGTACAGCTAGGAACCAGAAACATGGGGAATTCGAGACAGATGATCCCTTCAGTATCAGTGGTCAGAGTGGTGATACAGGGAGGGTGGAAGGAAGGTAGAGTAGAAAGGGGGAACCAATTACAAAGATCTACATATAGCCTCCTCCCTGGGGTATGGACAGCAGGGAAGTGGGTGAAGGGAGACTCGGGCATTGTACTATATGACAAAATAATAATAATTTTTAAATTATCAAGGGTTCATGAGGGAGGGGGAGAGGGCATGAAGGGAAATATGAGGAGGGAACTAATACCAAGGGCTTAAGTAGAAAGAAAATATTTTGAGAATGATGAAAACAAATGTACAAATGTGGTTTGCATATAATAGATATATGTATTGATTGTGGTAAGAGTTTTATGAGCCCCCAATAAAATGACTTTTAAAAAAAGCAACTTTTTCTAGTTCTTAAAAACTTTCTTCCACCACTATCATGATCCCAATTCTACCTTACAAATCCAGCTAGACCAGGGGATATACACTGGAGCTGAAAACAGGGCTAATTCAAGATAGATGATCCTTTCAAGACCAGGGGGGACAGTGGTAATGCCAGGAGAGTGGAGGGAAGGTGGTGTAGAAATGGGGAACCTAATATAGGGATCTACATATGACCTTCTCTCTGGGGTATGGACAATGGGGAAGTGGGTCAAGGGACACATCAGACAGTGTACAATATGACAAAATAATGACAATTTGTAAATTGTTAAGGGTTCATGGGGGAGGTGGAGAAGGGAGGGAGGGGAAATATGGGGGGCTGGTGCTGCGGGCCTAGGTATAAGGAAGATGTTTTGAGCATGATGATGACAACAAATGTGCATATGTGGTCTGTGTACAATTGCCATATGTATTGATCGTGATAAGAGTTGTATGAGCCCCCAATAAAATGATTTATAAAACAAAAATGCCCAAAACAGCAACCACAAAAGTATAGGTAGTATGTAGTTATTGTCTTTAGGTGCTACTAAGTCCATTGTGACTGATAAGAACTTCATGTGATAGAGTCAGGTTGTCTTCTATGGTTCTTGGGGCTGCAGTCTTGCTGGGAACATATCACCAGGCCTTTTCCCTGTAGAACCTCTGGGTGTCTAGAGGACAGACAAAACAAAAGGCAACTTTACTACTTAAACCCAGTGAGCAAGTGTACCTAGTTGGCATTGAATATATATATTCACTGAATATATATATATATATATACACACATATACATATATTCAACCCATTTTCTGAGATTTTCATTCTAATCTGGGTTTATTGTTTTCTTCTTTCTCAAAGCATTTGACATTTAAAATCTAATTTCTTCTAATATTTTCCTTTCATTCCGAAGGCCTCAGGTTTACAGAAGGAATGAAAGAGGGAGTTTCTGGCTTGGGGAGCCCAAGTCTCAAATGTAGCAAGTTTTGGGTACTCCTGTACCTGGATAAGTACTAGGCTTCACCTTTGTTAACTGAGGAAATAGCGTGGAAGCTGGTGGTCAGACACCATGCATGAGTCCTCCTCTGGCTCCAAGGCTGATTGTCACGGGCAGGGCTCAGACCTGCCTCCACCTTCTTACCGTCTTCTAAAACCCACTGTCCCTCCACAGCACTGTCTGCTTTCCTAGCTGGGCTCTATTCTTCATTGCAAATGGTCACATAGAACTCACTGATGATGTTTATGATTATGGAGTTTATGACGGGGATTAACAGATGACAAAACTCACGATACAATTATTCAGATATGGGCTGAGCCCCGGTGGCGTAAGTGGTTGAGTGCGGGACTGCAGCCTGCGGGCTTGGCAACTCAAATCCAGCGGTGGCTCTCAGGAGCAGCACTGGGTAGCGCCCACGACCACCAGAGGCAGTGATGTCCACACACACAAAAAAGCGATTATTCAGATAGAACTCCTGCTACTGAGCCATGCTAGTAGGCAAGTCTTTCTCTGACCTTGGACTCTGTGATAATGATGGTTTATTGTGTCAACCTGGCTGAGAGACACATGTGGGATTAATTGAAGGGCAGAGAACTAAATGACTCCATGAGCCTCACCTTTCTGGTTCTTGGGTCTCTTGTTCTCTGGTGGTCAGATCAGGGTGCGACTGTCTTTGCGAGCTCTTTTTCTCAGCTGGCAAGGCTCACTTCCTGTGAGACATCCCTGAGGAGAAGCCACAGAACCTACCCCGATGCAGCCCTGGGTGTGGAGCAGTTGTGTGGAGGCCCCTGCCAGCCCTGCCATGCTGACACACTCACTGATTCGTCTTTCCTCCTGCAGTTGGCGTAATTGTGTGTGCTTTGTGAGTTTGAGAAGGACTTTGTAGATCGATGTCGGACACATGGGCTAATGACTATGTCAGGCTTAAGACCTTGGACTAGGTTGGGATGCTTTCTTAATGTACACTTACCTTTTTTTTTTTATTTGGTTTTTGGGGCATCACTGCCCTCTGGTGGTGGGCGTAGGAGGCCCAGCCTTGCTGCTGGATTTGAACCTCCAACCCAGTGGGCCGCAGTCCCGCACACAACCACTACGCCACCGGGGCTCAGCCCCCCACCTTTTTTTTAAATAAAACTTTCTCTTATATACCTGTGTGTTTCTGTGGATTTGTTTTTCTAGTCTACCCAGACTAACATAAACTTTCAGCCCCTTAGTCTGGTCTCTGCCTGGTGTGGTCATTGTTACATAACCCTTTTAGGCTTGCCAATTACTGTGCAAAGGGCATGCTTTTCTGTTGATCTAAGCCTCAATTTGGACATACTCAGCTCCAGGAAACCCAAGTCCTCCACTTAAGTGCTCCCAAGCACCCTGTTCCACAGGCAGCCTCCTGACCCCAAGTACTCAGTTTTGTTTGCTCCATTGAGTGGGAAGTTAAGTGCTCTGTGTCATGCTCTGATTCCTGGAGCTGCTGCTGCTGCTCCTCTACCACTCCTCAGTGTCGAAGCTGTCTTCTGAACAACATCTCTCCAATGTGCAGATATCGCTCGACTCTTCTTGCTGCTAGTAGTAAAATCAATCCTCCCTTCTGTTTCTAGAAGGCCTGATTTTATAACCAGCAGAATGGACATCTCCAGGTTGAAGACACAGAAATCCAACTGACTATACCTGTGGGAAGAAAAGAAGAAGACGCTCATTCTCAGTGGTTCAAATCAGGCCAGGGCCAAAGGTGGAAAGAACCACCAATCGCTGCTATGTGAGTTCAGGCTGATGCTGAGGAAATCAAAACAAGTCCCTCTGAACCAAAATATGACCTTGAGTTGCATTCTCCCTGAAGTTTGAGAACATCTCAAGAACAGATTGGCTGTGTTGAAGACTCATAACAGAGGGCTCGATATGCTGTGGGAGGACGTCATTCACAAAGATGGTGAAAGGTCAATGACGAGAGAGAAAAGATAAAAACGATGTCACCAGAGACTCTGGAACTTGCTCTTCATTTTAGAGTGGCTATGGCAAATGGAATTGATGATGTCAAAGAGCCGAACAGGACATTTCACTGGAAGGCATGAAGAGACAGCAAAACAATGAAATTTGCAAAGACCTAGAGTTAAAACCAAAAGGAAGAATTCACTCAGCTTATCTAAACTGAAAGCTAAAGAAAAAATTCAAGCCTTGAGTTGCAGAAGGATTCTATGGGGAAAACGTCGAAAGATCCAGGAGGCATCCAAAGAAGGTGGAAAGACTACAGAGTCATTGAACCACAAAGAACTGTGCAATAGTGTGTTAGTCCAGGTATGCTAGAGGAACACATTTCATAGACACGCATAGGGATATAAGGAAAAGGCTTATATAAGAGAAATAGGACATTATGAAAGCATCCCAATCCAGTCCAGTACAAAGTCATAAGTCCGATATTAACCCATATGCCCGAAATCAGTCTATAAAGTCTCTTTCTGACTCACGAAGTCACAGGTCAGTGGGTACAGAATCCCGGCGCTGGCAGAGATCTCTCCATGGCTCCTATCTTCCAGGTCTCAGGGTCTATCAACAGCAGAAGCAACTCATCGCTGGCAGAGTTCTCCATGTGGCCGCCCCAGCTTCGGAGGTCTGGCTCCATCAGGGCAAAGCTGTGTAGTCTCTCCGCTGGCTCCTCCAGCTTCTCAGGTGCTGCTAACTTTTCTTGTCTGTGATTCATCATCTCTGAGACTAACTCCCAACAATTGGGGAAGATAGTTTCTCATCTTTTTTTTTTTAATGAGGCAGCTGCCTTTATTGGGGACCGTGGTCCAGGGACACGCAGCCACTTCACTCAAGGGCTACACACTTGATCTGGAAGTTTCCATCGGCTTCCAGGAAGTTGATCGCCTCCAGGTTGAGGCAGTTGGGGAACTTGAATGTGTGTCCGTCTGGCAGCTTGATGCTAAGGTCGGCTTGTTCCAAGGAGAAGCACACCTTGGCGACACCGCTGGCCTGGAAGGGGAAGTTGGGCTCCCCGTGCTCGGCGCCCCAGGCACCCCCGTCCTTGCTGTTACACACGATGGTGTTGGTGTCACCGTGGGTGTCAGAGCGGGGGTTGAAGTGTAGGCACAGGTTATTGTTGTCTTTGCCCAAGTTCAGCATGAAACTCTTGGCATCGGGGACCACCTGGTCCCGCACTCGGAGGCACGTGCCAGGTTTGAGGTTCAGGTTGCTGGCCACCAGACCGCAGGCCATGGCTAAGAGCAAGGTGATCTGGGCAGGCGATTCACCAGCTGACGCCACCGAGAGGAGAGATCAGTTTCTCATCTTCACGAGGGAAATATCTCGAGATTTCCCAGAAGTCTCAGGAGAAAGCCATGCCCACACGGAGGCCTCATTGGCTACTCAATGGCTATCTCCAGATTAACAGGCTAGACTCCACCTCTATATCTCAATCATGAAATTAACAAAAGCACATGACCGCCACAAATAGTTCACCTTTTCAGGAGGCAGCATGTGATCAAGAAGCAATGGTGCTGAGCGCAGACGTTTAAGCCTCACGGAAAGCATTAGCTAAGAACAAGCCTCTAGGTATTGGTGGACCCCCAAGCGAAATGTTTCAACATGCCAATGAAGCACTTGCTCATTTATGCCAGGAAAATTGGAAGACAACTCTTTGTTTCCATTAAAAAGAAAGATGACCCAACAGAATGTTCAAATTATAGAACAATATGATTCTTCTCACATGCAAGTAAAATTTTGCTGAAGACCATCCAATAACAGTTGCAGCAGAATGTTGACAGGGCGTCGTCAGAGTTTCAGGCTAGAGTCTTAAGAGAACGTGGCACAAACTCTATCTTTGCAGATGCCAGATGGATTTTGGCTGAAGGCAGAGAACTCCAGAAAGATGTTTACTTGTGTCTTATTGACAATGTTAAAGGCATTTGATGGTTTCTATCATGGGTAGGCAAATTTCTGAGAAGGAGGAGACAAGTCTGCCACTCACAATACTGTAAAAGTTATTTGTGAGCCATAAATATATATTTAAAAACACATGACATCACCATGATCTGAATAATAGTCTTGAAAAATGTTCTGTTTTGCTTCTGTGTTGGTTCTGAAGTTTGTGTTGAAAGTCCCTCATCTGGTGACCCCTGGGGTGGGGGGAGCATTAAAGAACTAGAAGAATGTTGTATGTTTCCTCAGTGCTCTACTGCACCCTGACTGGCCTGTCTCTTTCTTGTAACCTTTCTATAAGGGAATTGTTTATTTTTCTCCTTAAAATTGCATGATATATGATAAACATAGTCATCTTTTTCATAATCCTTTCCAGGGTCAGAATATCTTATGTCAAATGATCAATGGGCATAGTTGGTAACTGAAAGGTTGGAGGTTGAAGTCCATTCAGAAGCACTTTGGGAGAGACACCTGATGAGCTACCATTGAAAAGCCGAAGGAGCACAAGTCTGCTCTGACACCCAAAGGATTTCCATGAGTCAGCATTGACTAGGTGGCAAATAACACAGAACAAAAAATTTATCATTGGCACTTTGATCACTTTCACCGTATACAAGACAAGGAATTTTGTTTCTGTAGGACACACATTTCTTTTTAAAATCAACTTTCCCTTAGGTGGGTAAAATAACTCATCAGGAATGGTCCCACAATCAAGACGATTGCTGTTAGAAGATGTGTGTGTGAGAGTGTATAGCTGTTTCCTGAATGAGAAAGTGCAGAAGCGTGGGACCGTTATGGAGACTGCCCTCTGCTACCCCTCCCTACCAGTTTTACATGTTCTCAATGCAGAGGGAGGAAATGACTTCTCCATTAACTGCTCTGTAATTTCATTCATGTCCATCATGCCCTGTCAAGGAGTGCCTTTTAGGCTAATTGGAAGATTTCTTTATGTCATCTCTCAGAGAGACCTTTGTTGTTGTGTTTGATATGATGGATGGACGGACGTTTGGAGATCACATTCAGCTCAGGGAGAGGTATTTCCTAGAACGATGGGGTCCAGTACGGCTGTCACAGGTCAATGTGACTGTCAAATACTCGAAATGTGAATAGAGGCCTGAGGGTGAAATGATGTTGAATTAAAATTTAGATACCTACATGTGACTTGTTAGGCTGTTGGGTGTTGTGGAGTTGGTTCTGACTCACAACAAGCCTATTTACAACAGAAAGAGACACTACCGCATCCTCCATCCTTCTCACAGCCGTTCCCAGGGTTGAATCCATGGTTGCAGGCAATCCATTGCTTTCAGTATCTTTCTTTCCCTCCTCCCACCCTGACCCTTTGATTTACCAAGTGTGGATGTCCTTCTCCAGGAACTGGTACCTCTTCATAACACATCCCCAAGCGTACACGAGATGAAGTCTCCTCACCTTCACATCTAAGGAGCAAGCTGGGCGCACTTCTTCCACAGCATATTTATTCATTCGTTGACAGTGTCTGGTGCACTTGACTTCGCCAGCACAAGGATTCAAATGCATTTCTTCTTCTTTGGTCTTCTGTATTCACTTTTCCAGCTTCTCCCAAGCATATTAGACCTTTTCAAAAAAGGCACCTTTGGGTGGGTTTGAACTGTTGACCTTTTGGTTGGTAGCCAAAAGCTTAAACATTTGTGCCACCCTAGGATTTCTCTTTTAAAGACATACTCTAGAGATTAGCAGACATTCCCAAGAACACCATAGACTTTCAATCATTGTGGAATTGGTGGTCCTCAGCTTAGATTTCTAAGGGGCTAGTACATGGATTTTAAAAACCTGGGGACTCAGTGGGGCCCTGGGTATTACAGAACAGAACTGAGTTCCATAGGGTTTCTTGGTTTCAAAGGGAACCCCGATGGTGCAGTGGTCACGTGTTGGGCTGCTCACTGTAAGGTCAGCAGTTCAAAACCACCAACTGCTCCAGAGGAAAGAAGAGGAAAGTTCCTACCCCCGTAAAGAGTTACAGTTTTGGAAACTCACAGGGACAGTTCTGGTCTGTCCTACGTGGTCACTGTGAGTCACCCTTCATTCAAGGGCAGTGAGTTTAAAAAGTCTTCACAGAAGCACATCTCCAGGCATTTCTTCCGAGGCACTCTGCATGAGTTGGAACAGATAGCTTTTTGGTTAGCAAGCCATTTGTGCTACCCTGTGACCTTACAGGCGATAGGTAAGATAATTGTTTTTGCACTGCACTGAAGAAAATAAAAAGGATAAAGTTACCACACAGGAAGGTCTAGAGATGGCAGGAGGGATCCAGAGGCCCAGGAGTGGCTGGATTTGCTTGATCAGATAGCAAGGGGAGGAGCTGTGGCTTCACCTTTCTCTGTCTGTCCTCACCTCCACTGGCTTCCTGGACCTTTCACTATTAGCCCCAAACCCGCAACACTAGACCGGGGGTACATTATTAGTGCCCTATCCCCTGAAGCAGCAATGAATAAAGTCATTGTCCAACTGCATTCTGTTAGCGGAGAGCTATTTCATTTTGCCGAAGAAGTTTGATCTGATCTATGGTAGGAGTGGGTTCCTTATTTTGTCACTCGATCAACTACAAAGGAAGCCATTATTGCCAAAAATTGAGATATACAGAGATAAAGGAAACCTAGGATCACCCCTCTAAAGAAATAGACTCCTATTTGCCCCCTGTCTCTTTTTTTGGGGGGGGGGGCATCACTGCCTTCTGGTGGTGGGAGTAAGAGGCCCAACCTTTGCTCCTGTGGAGCTGCTGTTGGAATTGAACATCCGTCCCAGTGGGCCGCTGTCCTGCGCACAACCACTACGCCACCGGGGCTCAGCCCCACTCTCTTTCTCTTTTTACTTTATTTCATTTTAATTGGTTTAAAGGTATATTCAACAACAGACATGTGGTTCAGATACTGAAAAAATTTCAATATATATTGAAACAGTTTGTGTCTGTGAATCAACATTGTCACCTGTAAATTTTTATGACATCTAAATACAGATCAATTCTTTTCAATGGAGTTTGGGAGTCTGATTTGTAATAGGCTGGAAGCAAAACATGTACAATACATTTTTAAAGCAATAAAAATTCTCATTGAGAAGTTTTATGTGTGAAGGAGGGGGGAACGGGGAGGAAGTAGAAAAAGGAGGAGCCAATACCAAGGGCTTAACTAGAAAGAAAATGTTTTGAGAACGATGATGACAACAAATGTTCAAATGTGCTTTGCACACAATGGATGGACATATGGATTGTGATAAGAATTGTATGAGCCCCCAATAAAATGATTTTACAAAAAGAATTTTTATGTGATTACACACTGGAATGATACTATATTGTAGATAAGATAGGCTACTAGTATTACTTGTATTTCTTTTATTCTCTTTAATGTGGCTCCTAGAAAATTTTAACTTCTATAAATGGACCATGTTAGAGTTATAATGGGTTGTGTCAGACATTTTTTTTCATTCCATGCTATTTGTGCTTATAGCACCTGGTGATAATAATAGGTGGTGTTTTGTTATGTTATAAAAATTACAGATGTAATATTTCAGGCCTGCAGAGATAAACAGGTACTCTGTGGGCCTTCTCCAACAGTCTCATGTACATACACACACACACACATTACTCCAGTGTCAATTCTTGTTCATGGTGACCTTACAGAACAGAGTAGAACTGAAACTCTGTGGCCAGAACTTTAGGCAGAGTTTCTGAAACTCTCATTCTTTACAGGAGTAGATAACCTCATCTGTATCCTTTGGATCAGCTGGTAGGCTTGAATTGCTGATGTAGGGGTTCACAGCCCCACGTGCAACCATTACACTGGCAAGTTCACAGATGTCCAGTTTTTCTCTTGCATGCTAGTTTCGTCCAACCTTACAAGGATTCAAGTTTGTTTTGCTCGGTGAAGCCACTAGAGTCCACCAGGCGGCACTCTAATCTGAATTCTGGAGTCTACCTTACCTCCTAAAGAAGGAGCGAAGAGCAGTTTCCATTCATCCCTGGAGGGTTCACATTGCAATTTTACAAACTTCATAAATAATAGCAGTATCCGGATGTGACGTTTTCCTACCCTTATAAATGTTCTCATTCTAGGTAGTGCTTGTAAGTCAGAGGCCTCCTCGATGTCTTGTATATGAAAGTAAAAAGCATAGCTGTCTTTTCTTTTTTTAAGCTGAAGTCCTTAGCTCACATCATTTGGGTGGTTGCAGTTCCTTAAGCATTATCCTTCCATCCCACACTGCCTCTCCCCGCGGTTCAACCCTGGACTGAGTTGACTTTCGTGGGGGACATGATTTGGAGATCAGTCCCTCTACCTATGCCTCAGTTTGGTCCAGGCCTTCTCCATTCTTAATGGGGACAGAAGTGACTTCTCATTGCTCGATAGCCCATAGTGTGACTTGGATCCAAATCAGTGAGAGGAAAGACATGACAAAGGGCCTCTTGTCTATATCCCTTAATCTTTCCTTCATCCAGCTCCCCATAATATGGAGGAGTCAGGATTCATTTATGTGCACTGCTGTGGAGCCTAGGCGGACGCATAACTACCCTGCTGTGAGCTTCTGACTGAGACGGTCACCGTTTAGGAGAGGGGAAAGCCCAGTCTTTCTTCCAAGGAGCTGCAGACAGTTTCAAAGCGGTGACTGTGTGGATGGCAGCCTGACACGTGACCGCTGCATCTCTAGGACTCCTCGGATGAATCCCTAAAGTCTACACATACACAGCACACTCCATGGTACAGTGCTTTGTGAAGTTTATTATGTGTAGGAGCCGTGTGGCCTATGGTCTTACCACCATATTTAGTTGAAAGAGGTCTTGCTATCAAGGCTCATTCCCATTGTTAATAACGATGCTCAGTCACTGACTTGCAGACCTAATAATTTGAACCCTTTCAAAGGCCCTCCTCAACCACCCTTGTCTATGGGCACCACATATATTGTCCAAACTCTGCTTCTGTGCAGACTTCTTTTTATTCTGCTTTAAAAAGTCCCTGAATACAAAGAGGTTCAAAAATATCCCAAAGGCATTTTGTTGTTGTGCAATATTGTTAAAATATGTCGACTGTCCCACAA
>PVJH01020773.1:0-40102 GCA_004026705.1 Nesogale talazaci | reverse complement strand
CCAGATCAGAAAATCAGAGTGCAACAAATGTTGGAGGGGGTGTGGTGAAATAGGAACACTTCTACATTGTTGGTGGTCGTGTAGATATGTACAGCCCCTGTGGAAAGCAGTCTGGCGATATTTAATGAAAATGGAAGTTGAACTACCCTACGATCCAGCTATACCACTATTGGGTATATACCCAGAAGAGGCAAGAAATCAAGAGGTCTTATGCATCAGATTTACACAATGATCTTCCAGCTGCTACTTCAATGAGCATTGGCTATGAATCCAAACAAAATGTGTCGATGAGAACTTCTGCCTTTTCTCCATTTATCATGATATTGCCTATTGTTCCTGTTGTGAGGATTTTTGTTTTATTTACATTGAGTTGTAATTCATACTGAAGGTTGCAATCTTTGATCTTCACCAGCAAATGCTTCGTCCTATTCAATTTCAGCCAGCAAGGTTATGTCATCTCTATATAATAAGTTGTTAAAAAACCTTCCTTGGATCCTGATGCCATATTCTTCATATAATGAAACTTCTCTGATGATTTTCTCAGAGTACAGATTGCACAAGTATGATCAGCAGCTATAACACTGATGCACACTTTTCCTGATTTCAAACCACACAGTTTTCTTTGTTCTGTTCACACAACTGCCTCTTGATCCACGCACAAAAGCCACATGAGCAACATAAAGTGCTCTGGATTTCCATTTTTCTCAAGGCTAACCATACTTGTTATGATTCACATAGTTAAATGCCTTGGTGTAGTCAATAAAACACAAATAAATGGCTGAGGCCTGGTGGTGTAGTGGTTGTGTGCGGGACTGCAGCCCACAGGGTTGACGGTTCAGATCCAGCAGCAGCTCTCCAGGAGCAAGGCTGGGCTTCCTACTCCCACCAGGGCAGTGATGCACGAAAAAAAAAAAAAGCAAGCAGACATCTTTCTGATAGTTTCTGCTTCCATCTGGCATCAGGAATGAAATCCCTTGTTCCACATCTTGTGAATCCGACTCGGATTGCTGGTAGTTCCTTGTCAATCCACTGCTGCAACAATTGTTGGATGGTCTTCAGCAGAATTTTATTTGCACATGGTTTTAATGATATTGTAATTTAATAAATAATGATAATGTAATTTGTGGTCTCCTTTCGTTGGAATAGGTACAAATACAGACCTCTTCCAGTCAGTTGGCCAAGTAGCTGTCTTCCAAAATTCCTGGCATAGAAAAGCAAGTGCTTCCTTTGTTTCATTAACTGGTGAGAACATTTCAGTTGGTATTCCATAAAATTCTGAGACTTGATGTTGGCTAATGCTTTCAGTGCACCTTGAACTTCACTCTTTGTCCCAATGATTCTTATGCATTTGTATCATTAACTCTGGAAATGGTGACAGGCATGTCGGCTCATTCTTTTTAGTACAGACACTGTGTGTATTCTTTCCAGCTTCTTTTGGTGTTTCCTGAATCATTCAATATTTTGCCCATAGACTCTTTCAAGATTGAAACTCAAGGTTTTAATATTTTCTTGAAATCTTTCTGTTGAAAACATGCTGATCATTTTTCTTTCTTTTTGGTTTTCTAACTCTAGTTCTTTGCTTATTTCATTATAATATTTTACTATATGTTTTCAAGCTGCAATTTGAATTTTTGTTCACCTCTTTCATGTCATCATTTGTTCTATTTGCTTTCGCTACTCTACACTTAAGAGCAAATATCAGAGTCTCTTAACATCCACCTTGATTTTTTTCTTTCCTCTCTTTTAAATGACCTTTTGCTTTTGTGGCAGTCGTGTGCTTATGTTAATTTCATGATTGAAATGTAGGGGTGGAGTCTAGTCTGTTAATCTGGAGATAGCCATTGAGTAGCCAATGAGGCCTCTATGTGGGCATGGCTTTCTCCTGAGACATCTGGGAAATCTCGCGATATTTCCCGCGTGAAGATGAGAAGCTATTTTCCCCAGTTGTGGGGAGTTAGTCTCAGAGGCGATGAGTCATGGAAAAGACAAGATGGCAGCATCACACGACTTTGCCCTAATGGAGCCAGACCTCTGAAGCTGGAGCGGCATGCTGTTGATGGACCCTGAGCCCTGGAAGCGAGGAGCCATGGGGAGATCCCTGCCAGTGCCAGAATTCTGCACCCACTGACCTGTGACTTTGTGAGTTGGAAGGAGACTTTGTAGACTGACTTCGGGCATATGGGTTAATATCAGACTTATGACTTTGTATGGACTGGATTGGGATGCCTTCTTAGCGTCACATTCCTTTTGTATATAAACCCTTTCCTTATATCCATATCCGTGTTTATGGAATTTGTTCCTCTAGTCTACCCGGACTGACACAGCTTTCATCATGATATTCTTGATGTCATCACAAAGCTCATCAATGTCTCCTCTGTTATTAGTGTTAGATGCATCAAGTATGTTCTTAACATTATTAAGAGATATACTCGCTGAGCCCCGGTGGCATAGTGGTTGTGCGCAGGACTGCGGCCCACTAGATTGGAGGTTCAAATCCAGCAGCAAGGCTGGGCCTCCTACTCCCACCACCAGAGGGCAGTGATGCCCCCAAAACCAAAACAAATAAACAAAGAGATATACTCAAGATTGTATTGGGGCTATAATGGATTTGTTTTAATTTTCCTCAGCTTCAAACTGAATTTACATATGAGCAATTGATGGTCTGTTCTACAGTCAACCCCTGATCTGGTTTTAGCTGTTGATATTAAGAGCTCCATTTCTTCTTCTAGAGAAGTTTGCCTAAAATTTGCCATTTGTGTTTTGGGAAAAAAATGTTATTTTTGATGAAGTCATAGGTTTTGCAAAATTGTATCATGCAGTTGAAGGGATCAGGTACCAGGCATCAAAGAACAAAAAAATCAAATCATTGTGAATGAGGGGGAGTGACGATGGGGGACCCAAGGTCCATCTGTTGGCAACTGGATTCCCCTTATAGAAGAGTCGAGGTGAGGAGATGAGCCAGTCATGGTACATTGTAGCAACAATGAAACAAACAACTTTCCTCTAGTTCCTAAATGTTTCCTCGCCACCCACCCCCCATCCCCCGCCCCACCATCATGATCCCAAATCTACCTTACAAATCTGGCTAGATTAGAGGAAGTTCACTGGTACAGATTGGAACTGGAAACACAAGGAATTCAGAAAAAATGATCCCTTCAGGACCAATGGTGAGAGTGGTGATACCAGGAGGGTGAAGGAAGGATGGGGTAGAAAGGGGGAATCAATTACAAGAATCTACATATAACCTCCTATCTGGGGGATGGACAACAGAAAAGTAGGTGAAGGGAGATGTCTGACAGTGTAAGACATGACAAAATAATAATAGTTACCAAGGGTTTGTGGGGGGCGGGGAAGGGCAAAAATGAGGCGCTGATACCATAATGATGGCAACAAATGTACAAATGTGCTTGACACAATGGATAGATGGATGGATTCTGATAAGGCTTGTACAAGCCCTGAATAAAATTATTTTAAACAAAATTACATTGTGCAATCTCCAACTTTGTTTCTAACTACCCCTCCTTTCTCAGAGTGCAAAATCCAAATTTTGCATCCCAATCAGCAATGACTATCAATGCATCTTGATTCTGTGTTTGATTAATATCAGACTGAAAACACTGGCAGAATGCTTTGATTTCTCACACTTAGCAGCCTAATGCACAACCCACTATGCCACCAGAGCTTCTCAAATCCATCAATTTCTGTACCACTAGATTTTGTGGTGCATAAATTTGAATTCTAGTTGTATTGACTGGGTTTCTTTGGATGCAGGTAGATATTATCCTATTAAAGATAGCATTGTACTTCTAGACAGATCTTGAATTGTCTTTTTTGATGATGAATGTGACACCATACCTCTTGAATATGTCATCTCCAGTTTAGCAAACCATGTTATTTGCTGACTCAAAATTGCCACTACCAGTCCATTCCAGCTCACTACTGTCCAGAATCAATATTCCCTGTGTTCATTTTTACAGCCTTCAATGCTCCTAGATTCATTCTTTGAACATTCCAAGTTCCAGTGACTAATTGGTTCTTGTAGCTCTTTCTTCTCATTTTGGGTCGTGCCCCACCAGCAAAAGGAAGGCTTTACTCCCACAGATTTTGCTTCACCCATGCCATTTTGGTCAGGTCTGCTGTGAGAAGGCTTTCAAACCTAGAGGGCTCATCATCTGGTGCTATCTCTGGTCATGTTTTACTTCTTTTCATCATGCCTTCAGTATCCGACAATGTTTCAATGCTAGCCATAAGATTTTCAGTGGCCATTTTAATATAAAATGGACAGTCTGTACCTTCTTAGTAGTCTCTTCTTCATCTGGAAGCTCTGCTGAAATCTGTTGCATGTGGGGTGAACATCCTCACATTTGAAATACTCATGACATATCTTCCAGAATGAGCAATAATACACTAGCCACACAGTATGACAAACTGTCCTGTAGGATCATTGTGAGTCAGAATTTACTTGATGACAATGAAAGTTTTGGTCTGCAATCAATAACTGGGTGCAGGCAAAGTCTTTCTGTGATACACTTGTCCTAGTCTCCTCCTTTTCCATTACTTGTCTGTGAGTTTGTCATAGCCACATCACAAAGCCATCATTGTGGGTGATGTGTACATATTTCCTGTATTTCCTATGAATGAAAATAAATTGTAAATACTGAATCCCTTGCTTTCCATGCACTATGCCCTAAAGATTGTTTCACATCTGTGGACAAGGTGCTTCTCATATGTTTTATTGTGGTTGCCTTGCTCTCCATTAGGGAGCCCTGGTTGACACTGTCATGCAAGCATTGGAATGGCAAATCCACAAGATGCCTATCAATCAGAGTCCAATCAGAAAAACAGAAACACCACCAATAGTCTAACCAAGAGAAAAGAATATGAATAATTGTTCACTAGCTATTCGTATTCATCTGAGTTGACTAGAGAAACAAATTCAAGGGCAATCATATATGTATAAGAAAGAGATTTATATAAAAGAGCAATTGTATAGTGAGTAAACATCTCAGTCCAGTCCAGATCAAGTCTATACATCCCATATTCGCTCAGTCTGTAAATTCCTCTTCAGACTCATCCAACACATGCAATGGCTATGAATACAGGAAGATCACAGGCCAGTGCATGGAGTGTCTTGTGGATCCAGTGGCAGTGGGAGCATCTTAGTACATGAGTGGGTCTCCATATGGCTCCCCAAGCTCCTGGGCTCTGGCGCCATCAGTGATGCTCCTGCGGCTTGTCAAGCAGAAGGTCTTGCAGGGAGAGTGTGTATATCCAACCTTCAGAGAGGAACACAGGAGTTTCCAGAATCTTCAGGAGAAGGCCATTCCCACACAGAAGCCTCATCAGCTATGACATGATTGAGAGGCTAGATTCCACCCCTTTACAAGCTGACAGGAGACTCTGTAACTGCTACACTAGCGGAGAACTGAAACTGCAAAACAGGGACACTCAAACAGCCTAGAAATAATCATGTGAAAGCTGCTATCATGTCGACTTCTACAGAAGCAGAGAGACAGTTGGACACATTAGATTTTAGAAGCATGGATAAATAGCTTATCAGTTGGCAATGGTGTCTGAAGAACACCCATGGTGTCTGAAAAACAAAGTTGTTAGCCAGTTATGTTAGAATCTCTGAGGTTGGTTCTGACATTATCCTCAACACACTCTACTGTTTGAAAACAAGTGTTTCTATTGGAACCAATCACTGGTAGGTTGAAGAATATTTTCTAGGGTAATGTTAAAAGGAACAGAAAGAAGGCAGGGCTATTCTCTTATACCTAAAGTTACACCCACAAGAAAGTGTCATTAGGTGTCACCAGATTGACAGAGTGGGCTCCACCCCTACCTTCATTAAAATGTATCTAGTTGACATAAACACTGACCATCACACTGAGCATGATGATATTGTATAGTATAATAGTAGTAACTGGTATAGTATAATAACTGGTCTCTTTTGATCACATGCCCAAAGTAAGTGAGAGGAAAATTTGCCATCCTGTTTTCTAAGGAGTCTAAGGTATAACCAATATTTTTTGCTAACACCACAGTCAAATGCATTGTTCTTTTTCATTCTTCCTTGTTAATTTCCAGCTTTCCCATATATGAAGCAACTAAAAATATCAGGGCTTGGGGTAGGCATACCTAACTAACAGCTCTGCACTGTCTACAGAGTCTCTGCAGGTCAGAATCTACCCGTTCGCAGTGGGCTTAGCTGAACAGTTCTCTACTGGGCAACAGTTACACCCAACAAGATTCTATCTCCTCATTAACTACATGAATTCTTGAGTGGTCCTTGACTAGCATCGTCATTAATAATAATTATATATATATATGTATTTGTAGAACACTTGGACAAGGCCCTCTCACATGCATTATCTCATTTGATACCAACTACAGTTTTCCATTTACAACAAAGTGCTTCTCCAAAGTGCACAAATTCAATTGCAGTAATGTGAAGAGATGCTGGGAGAGCTTCTTGATAGCCAACTCCAAATCCAAAATTGCCAAATGGAGTCACAGCAATATGGTTTGTTCAAATGTATGTTGTTGTTATGCTCGAGGATAATTTAGGGAAAGATACACGCTAATTTTATTTTATTTTTATTTGCTTTTAGGGTAAGAGAGTTGATGCTATTATTATAAAATTTTCTGTCTAGGAAGGATGTCAGTAAAATTATGTTGCGAAAGATCAAACAGCTTGTTTATGGTGATAACGGAACACAAACTGGAATGTGGAAACTTCAAGTCTTTGTTCAAAAGGAAAGGACCATATTTCATTATATCATTATAATAATTCATAATTCATAATATAATATTCATCAAAATCCCACCCCTATCAAACCAAAGTGTGACAGAAAAAAACAAATGGTTACTGGTTACCAGAACATATAGAATCTGGGGTCTCAAGGCTTATGTTCAAACAAGCTGCCATCTAAGGGAGGCATCAACTAAATCCATATGGAAGGAGCACACCAGTCTGTGTGATCCAATGATTGTAAATAGTAAACTCCATACAGGAAGGAAGAAATAGTATCAAAGCTTAAATTGTGAACAATGGGTTTGCAGAACAAAGGGATAACAGTGAAAGTCCAAAATCCATTGGCAGATTTCTCATATGGATTAAGCTTTTGGTGATTATGGTCCAAGGATGTGGCTAGCCATACTGCCAGACAGAGAGTATTGTACCATTAAATATGGTGGATGTAATTAGGTCAATTTGGGGGAGGGGGGCTCTTTATTGTTTGAAGTGAACTCTTTTCTCACAAGACTTCAAGTCCATTTCAGTTTCACTCTCCTCCTTTTTTTCTTTAAGCCACCCAGGCCACTGTTTAAGTTTGAGGCCTAAGAAAACCGGAGGGAGGTCAACCGGAGGGAGATCTCCCTTTCAACTCATTTTAAAGTTGTTTCAGTGTGTTAGCCCGGTAAACTAGAGAAACAAATTCATAGACATGCATATGGATATAAGGGTATGGTTTATATATGAGGAATAGGACATTAAGAAAGCATCCCAACCCAGTCAAGTTCAAAGTCATAAGTCCAATTTTAGCCCATATGCCTGATACCAGTCTATAGCGTCTACTTACGACTCATGAAGTCACAGGCCAGTGGGTGCAGAGTCTCGGCTCTGGCAGGGATCTCCCCATGGCTCCTTGCTTCCAGGGCTCAGGGTCCATCAACAGCATCCAGTGGTGGTAGAGGCAACTCAGCGCTGTCCATAATTACCTTGTCCATAATTCATTGTCTCTGAGACTAACTCCCAACAACTGGGGAGATAGCTTGTCATCTCCATGAGGGAAATATCACGAGATTTCCCAGAATTATCAGGAGAAAGCCATGGTGACAGGAAGGCCTCATTGGCTACTCAATGGCTGTCTCCAGATTGACAGGCTAGACTCCACCTCTACATCTCAATCATAAAGTTAACATAAGCACATGACCGCCACTTTCAGTTTGAATATTTTCTGCTTTCTTTTCAATTTTTTTGGGGGGGTTTTACTTTATCATTGTTGTGGGAGTTTTTGTGGGAGTTGTTTGTGTGTGTGTATGTGTTTGGTATGGTTTTCTGCATGTGAAATCTAGGATACATAAACCTATACAGACTGTAACTAGATGTGGCTGTCATGTATTCATGATGTCAATTTCATGATTAGGATGTAAGGGTGGAGTCTAGCCTATTAATCTGAAGATAGCCAATGAGTAGCCAATGAGGCCTCTGTGTGGGCATGGCTTTCTCCTGAGAATTCTGGCAAGTCTCATGGTATTTCCCAATTGGAGAAGAGAGACTTGACTCTCAGTCTCTGGGAGTCAGTGTCCAAGACAACGAAGTACTGACAAGACAAGATTACAGTGTCCGATGGACTGGAGGAGCTAGAGGAGGAGCCACACTGCCTTCCCCTGACTGAACCAGACCTCTGAAGCTGGAGAAGCCACATGGAGACCACTGCCAGTGCTGAGTTGCTTCTGCCACCACTGGTAGCTGTTGATAGACCCTGATCCCTGAAGTGATCCCCGAGCCATGGGGAGACCCCTGCCAGGGCTGGGATGCTTTGACTGCATGTGCTTCATGGGTCAGAAGGAGACTTTATAGACTGGCATCGGACATATGGGCTAATGTTGGATTTATGACTGGAACTGAACTGGGTTGGGATGCTTTTTCAATGTTCCATTCCTCTTGCATATAAACCTTTCCCTTATATCCATATGCATGTCTATGAATTTGTTTCTCTAATCTACCCAGACTAACACACTAGATTAATAATTACCTAGAGGCTTGTCAAGGGAGGTTGGGGAAAACAGCAATGAGTATGAGGAGAAAATATTCTGAAATTGATCACACAACTCTTCTGATATGATTGATTCGTTAAATTGTATGTTGTGTGAATTATAAAGCAATAAAGCTATTTTTCAAAGAGCCAACTCCTCTCTCTCTCTCGCTGGAAGAGAGAGATACCATACTGTGCTCAGAAGTCATTGGTATCTTTAATGAGTAGAAAATCACAGGTTCTTACTTCCATCCATTCTGGCATGACAACCTGTCATTTCTAATGGGAATGACTACCAGTCATTCTGGCAGTAACTGGCTGATGCATGATACTGCACTTGGGTAGTTAACCCTTGAGTTGTTCAAGAGAAGAACTTCAAGCTATGTGAGCAGGATATAGGGCATTTTGTCATGCCCATTTTGCAAAGGGATCCTATGTTGGCATATGGAAAGCGAGTGTTTAGCCAATTATATGTGAAATTGAATTTTTCATGCCAATTGACCTCTCCAGTCAAGGGAAACATGGGTATAGAGTTAGGCTTGACAACCAGACCAGCAACAGAAGTTAGGAGTCACAATGGGTGTGGGTGAGGAAGATCTTTATTTAAATTATTTGGTACTAAAGTATATAAACAAAAGTTTCACATTTTTTTTTGGGAGGGGGCATCACTGCTCTCCGGTGGTGGGAGTAGGAGGCCCAGCCCCACTGCTGGAATTGAACCTCTGTCCCAGTTGGCCACAGTCCCGCACACAACCACTACACCACCGGGGCTCAGCCCAACAGTTTCACATTTTAATGTGTATCTAAATGCTCAGCTTGAGTTTAGAAGGATATAAAAGAAAAAACTGTTTGAATGCATTCTTGACACACCTTCCCAGTATAGCTAAGATATTATTTTATTTGGTTAAAATAGTATTTTCTTGGCAGGGTGCTATCTGATCCCAGACTCTAGTCTCCTTTACTATATATTTCTTTGAACTTCGTTTCTTAAGTTCATTCCATACTTTTCTTGCTAACTATAAATTCATTTAAAAGTGTGGAAACATTTCATTATCTTTCGATTCCATTTTTTCCATGAAGTTTTGAAACATCATGATGATGAAATGAAGTTTGCTTGCCATATTTTCAGTGCTTGATTCAAAGAAAACTATGAACTGGCTTCAAAAAGTTCATTCAATGGTGACCTATTTCTTGAAAATCACAGTCATGGAAAACTACATAGCCAAGTTCTACTCTAAAGTACATGGAGTCACCATGACTCAGTGCTTACTAGATATCTTTTGATTTGATTTTGATAAAAGTATTATACAAGTCAGGAATAGAAGGGAACTTTCTCAAATTTTCAATTCTGTTCCTAGGTATAAAGCCCAAGAATATTGGAACGATGTGATGTCCATACAACAGCTTGTTCAGAAACAACAGCGTATGTGTAATAGCCACAAGGTGAGAACCACTCAACTTACCATCACCTAATTAGTGAATAAGCAAAATATGATATAAGTACACAATGAGATACTATTTGACAATAGAAATAAATGTGATACATGCTACAGCATGGATAAACCTTCTAAATTATATTATGTAAAAGAGGGCAATCGTAAAAGACTTCCCATTGTATGATTTCAATGATGTGAAGTACCCATAGGAGGCAACTCTGTAGAGAGTGAACAAAGAACAGTGATTGTGCAGGACTAAAAGGTGAGGACAGATGGGGTGGGACTGCTCATAGAGATGGCGCTTCTCAGTGTGGTGATGAAAATGTTTCAGAGTTGGCAACGGTGATGGTGGTGTAATTCTAAGAATATAATCAGAATCTATTGAATTGGCTACTTTAAATGTGTGAAATATATGATAAGTGAATTCTATCTCAATTTGTTAGAAACATGATTATTATATGATAATTTGCCTAAGTTCATGGAAAATTTTCCACTTTTTATTCAATATTTCTGCAAACTTTTTGAATCTCCTTCATGCTTTATTGAACGAATGAACAAATAGGTTAATGAATTGGATCCTTTCTAGTCCGTAAGCCATTACATATATACCATTACATAGGTAACCATCACACACACATTCCAAAAGAAGAACAAGCCCGTCACTGTTGATTTCAAATCACAGCAACACATATATAAGGACGTTTCAAAACTTCATGGAAAAAATGGAATTGAAAGATAATGAAATTTTTCCACACTTTTAAAAGTCCCCTCATTAAAAAAAAACTGGCTTTTTATGGCAAAACCCTAGGGCACTGATATATTTAGAAGTTCTCGAGCTACGCTGAACAACCTGTTGCTATGATGGTGACACCAACAATTCATAGTTACCACGTAGAACAATATAAAATTGCCCAGGTTGTCAAGCTCGTAATCCTCCTGGAAGTGGAGCATAGTCTTTCTCCTGTAGAGAGGGAGACCAGGTCAAACCTACGGCTTTCAGATTAGCAATTGAGCATTTCAATGATTGTGCTAAAAAGCCTCCTTGGAGCTCTTCAGAAACCTAAAATTAAGAAATGAAACAATGGGGCTGAGCCCCGGTGGCGTAGTGGTTGTGCGCAGGACTGCGGCCCACTGGGACGGGGGTTCAATTCCAGCAGTGGGGCTGGGCCTCCTACTCCCACCACTGGAGAGCAGTGATGCCCAAAATAAATAAATAAATAAATAAATAAATAAATAAATAAATAAATAAATAAATAAATAAATAAATAAAAATTTAAAAAAAAAGAAATGAAACAAGACAAAAATTATCTCTTACAAAGAAATGTATCTGGGAGCTTGAGCACAAGGGTTCCCCACAGAGACCCTGGCTCTTACAAATGGCTGAGTGCCAGTTAAGGTTGGGGGCTCGAATCTCCTCAGAGGCCCCTCGGAAGAAAGCCCCAAAGATTTATTTATAACAGACCATAGCCCTGGAAAAGCCCATGAGTCAGAATTCTACCCCACTGCCATGAATCTGAACCAACACCAACTTGTTACTACGGTCATAGCAACTTGGGTTTTGTTTGTTTGCTTGTTTAAAATGGTTTTTGTTGAGACACGATTTATACCTATTTAAAGGATGCAACTGAGTTGGTCCTTAACGTACTTTCAAACTTGCACAACTGCCAACATACCAACCTTATGCCACATTTCTGTCTTTTTTAGAAAGTCTGTTTCCCCTCTGGGTTCCACCTACACGCTGTCTTGAAACTCAAGAACTTTTGAACAGGAAGTAACAGAGGGCCTTGCAACTCTAAAGGGTTACTCCCTGGATCAAGTCTGTCCTGGGCAGAGGTGCTATCAGCCCTATATCCGCCTCTAGTCCTCTGCAAGCAATCAGAGCAATGCCACCAGCCAAGCCTATCTCGACCTCTGAAAATTTATCACCAGGCATCTCCTATGCAGGGAATGCAGCTCCCATAAGGTCAAGCCTGGGCAACCTTACCTTTTCCATCATTCCGTTAACACAGATCGTGAACCTCCACCCCCAACAGCCGCTCCTAAGTCATGTCTCTGAGGGCATCTTCTCCATTGCTTATTTCCCACCACTGTGAAGGCTTGCTTTGTTCCCTTCCCTTTTTTGTTCTACCCACCCACCTTCGGTTGGTTCTTTCTTGGCAGTGTGAAAAAAGACCTGGCATTCTGGATATAACTACCAACGGGGGATCTGCTTTGCCAATTCGGGTTCTGACACCACCACGCTTTCCTGCCAACTGTTCCCTCTATTTCTCCCTGAGCAGTGCCACGCCCACATAGGAGGGCTAGGGAAAGCTCAGTACCCTGAGACCATCCACCCTTTCTGCCCCCTGGACTCCACGTGGAGACTTTTAAGTCTTCAGCATGCAGAGCTGCATGTGTGCCCATAACTGTGCAGTACGGGGGCAGGACTTCTTGTAGTCGGGGCTGCCCAATTACAGCTTGCTTTGGGACAGAAGGAGGTCTGGTGAGCTGCAGCCACCGCACCATGCCCTCACCGTGACAAAGGCCTCAGGGCACTGACCACAGGGCGAGATCATCTCCTGGCAATGTACAAGCTGCTGCAGCAAAGCCCCAGAAGATGGAAGGCTGCTTCAGGCACAACTTGCTTGAATTTTTACCTATTACATATACATATCCCCAAAGTCAAAGGACGACAGGAATCCCACCATTCCAATACATTCCCTGTTCAACTTTTATATCTATTTTTTCCAGTACTTATTGATGTGAATGCTTGTATTTACACTATGTGAATCAGTTCTATCTTTTCTTCAGGATATAGATCTGAAACGGGTTGCCATTGCAAACCAATCCATCAACAGCTACCCATTGATCATGCTCTCTATGAAAAGGAGAATTTCACAGTCTTCCCAAGGTCGGATTACCAAAATATTGACTAATACTCGGGGGAATTTTTTAATGTACTGAAGCTGCTTCTGAAATGCATTTTGGATGGCAAGGTAAGTTGTGGTCAGGGGGTTCCATTTATAAGCAATTTTCATATTTTTATTCTATTATTTCTTTGAAGCACATGATTTACTTGCAAGATATAAGACTTATTTACACAGCAAAAAAATATCACACTCTCGAGCTTACATCCTACCTAAATTTTCCCGTTGGAACTGTTCCTCTAGCAGATGGGCATGTTGGGTCTGTCCCACAATTCAACAGAACTACGGATTGAAATAGGCATCCGTTGCTAAGGATATGACTCAAATGCTCTTCAAGTACAATGCAACCATCCATTACTTTCATTAAAAAACTGAAATTATGTGGAAAATGTCTTATGAAGCATTAAATCATGCAGAAAATTTTAATTGTCTGCATCACTAACTATATTTTTCCCTGTAAGCCAAATTTTTATCATGAAGAGAGCCACAAGTGCCCAGAGTTCCAAAAAAAGCAAATATTGTAGACTACACAGAATGATGAGCTTGACAGTAATTGCAGACAAAACTCTCAAGCAGCTTCCCATGTCGATGGTCTGTGGACATTTAGAAATAAAAGAAAATTAAAAATTTCTACGTGATTTAATGCTTTATTGCTGATGAATCCCACAAGACATTTAAAGTCTGAAATATTTCAAGCTGAAATCTAAACCCAACACCAGCTGATGCCAAAGTTCAGACCCTGACCATTAGAAAAGTGATATAATTTTTACATCTGTGACACTCTAGGCTGATTCAAAGAATCTTTAACACGCATTTGTTTGTGTCCTTGTTATAACAATGCATGTTATACTTGATCTTCTTCAATGTGTTTGGAAAAATATTTGGGGAATATTTGAAATTGTCCTAAAGGTCATGACTCAGATAACTGTGTTTGCAAATTTGAAGCATTTCAACCATTTCTAAGCATATATCATTATGTTTCTGGAGAGCAGTATGTACGCAGTCATTTAATAAAAAATTGCAATTAAAGAACATTATTATCTAAGGTTTTAGGTGCTTTCACATACTAATGTATTTGATCCTTATGGCCACCTTGTGAGACATTCACTTTTTTCCCAAATGTTTCAGTGGCATCAATATAATTCACTTGTCATAAAATTCAGTACTTCAATCACATTAAGACATGTTGGACAATCATCACCACACTCAGTTTGGGAACATTTTTTCATTCTTGTACACATCATTAGTAGCTCTCCATTTCTCTCCAACCTCCCTGCCTCCACTATCCCCAACAAACCATTCATCCAGGTACCGTCTCGATAAATTTACTTTTTCTGGATTTCATATACTGAAAAAAAAACATTTTAAAATTAACAGTGATGACAAAGTAGATAAAAACTTTAATTGAAGAAAGAGAAAGCAGAAAATATTAAAAACTAGAACAAATTTCAATGGATTTGAAGGGCAATCAAACGACAGAATGCTAAATTTTAACCTAACTGCATCTGCAACCACCCATTTTCCAGTGCATTCTGCATGTTAGCAAGACTGTTCACATCCCTGGAGACCATTATTTTCTAAAGGTCTCACAACTTGCCAGAGATCACACAGCTAGTAAGCTGCAGAGGTGGGGCCCAGACCAAGCAATATGGCTGCACACTCTCTCGCTAGTAAACATATCCTCCTGAAGGCATCTTCATGTGTGTTCTCCAGCCCCCTATTCTGAACCAGATTCCCATTCACAGAGATTCTAGGTCAGAATAGAACTGCCCATCGGGCTTCCCGAGACTATAGGTCTTTACCAGAGCAGATAGCCTGCTTTTTCTCCTGTGAAGCAGCCAGGGCTTAACCCACAGGGTTGACTTGGCTGCGTGCAATTGTGCTAAATATTTGCTGCACAGAAACCAAACCAAACCCTCTTCCCTCAAGTGTATTCCACCACTGCCTCACATTGCCCTTCGCTCCTGGTTCTGATGAGCAGCTGGTGAGTTTGCACCGCCAAGCTTGTAGTTCGCCTAAAGCCACCAGGACACTTCCAAGGCTTGTCAGAGAATCTGAGACACCCTCACCCAACCAAAATCATTGACCTTTCTAAAATCAGATACCTCAAGGCACAAATTGCTTGCAATGGGCCACTAACCTAAGAGGTGACAGCTAAAACCCACTAAGCTCAAGAAAAGGCCTCTTGTTTAAAAAATAAAGCCATGGAAATCCATTGGGAAAATTCTACACCGTAGCACATGGGAGCACCATCCGTCAGAATCAACTCAATGGCAACAAGTTTATCCTTCGAAAGGCTAGAAAGCATGCACTTCCAGAAACCCCATTTGCAGCATACGTGGCCATTTTGAATACTGTTGTTTTGTCAGAGGTGGTGGACTTGGTTCTGACTCAGCAACTCTAGGATCAACAGTGGATAAGGGTGCCTTGTATTATGCCATCTTCACATTAATTGTTATGTTTGAACCTATTGTTGCAGGGCCGATGGCAAGTCCTCTCATTGACAGACGTGTTCTTCTTTACCAGGCATGAAGTCCTCCTGATAATGTGTTCAAAGTATGAGAGACGAAGCCTCCTCATTCGAGGTTCTAAAGTGCATTCTGGTTGTCCTTCCTCTGAGAAAATTCTTCTGTAATCTTCCACATTCATTTTCTAATTTTCACAGGCCTGTGAGGCAACTGAAAGTGTCATGGTTTTGATGAGGAATCTTCAGTCCTCAGAGTGACATCTTTTATTTTTTTCCCCCTTTAAAGAGGCCTTGTGCAACAGATTTGCCCAATGTGATGTGTCCTTTGATTTTTTTTTGACTGCTATTCCGTGAATGTTGATTGTAGATCTCAGTAAATAGACATCCTTGACAACTTCAGTCTTTTCTCAGTATATGAAGATGTTTGTCTATTGTTCCAATTCTGAGAATTTCTATTTCTTTACAGTGAACTGTAAATACATAATGAAGGCTGTCATCATTGATCCCTATCAGTAAGTGCTTCAAGTCCTCTTGGCTCTCAACAAGTCAAGTTGGGCAGCCTGAATACCAAAGACTGATCATTTAAGACAGCTAACTTTAGTCATTCATTCACCAAGTATTCAGGTTTCCTGAAAGGCCTCCTCATCAGAGAAGCTGTCTTTCTCATCTCACTGACCAGGACCTCCCAGCCACTCTTTGATCATCAGTGTCCAGCTTCACTTTTCCTTAAACCACTTCCCATTGCCTAAAATTAATCATTTGCTTATTTGTTAATGTGTTCTTGCCTATCTGTCCCTCTATAATGTAAGCTCCCAAGGACGTGGTCCATTTGTTCAGTACCTTTGCCCAGTGCCTGTCGTAAAGGTGGCCTGAATTCTTGTGGATGTTTGACTTGTTGCACAATCTCAAGATTGAAAACACCATGGACTCCTGAAAGGACGCACCCATCTGTCTTGGAAGAAGCAGGGATAGAATGCTCCTTAGAGGCAAGGATGGTCAGGTTTCTTATTCTGTACTTTGGATTTATTGTCAGGAAAGAACAGTTCTTGGAGAAGGCTATCATGTTTGCTAAGGTAGAGGGGCAGCAAAGCAGAGGAAAGGCCTCCAGGAGATGGATTGACACCAGTGCTGTGGCGATGGGCTCAGACCAGGGAACTCTTGTAAGGACGGCACAGCATTGGGAAGTATTTTGTTCTGTTGTGTACAGGATTGGAGCTGAGTTGATGGCGTCTAACAACAACAACATGCATGACAGCAAAGGCCCAAAATCCATTTGTAGGTTCCATGCATGGATTAAGCCTCAGGTGAATTCCCTCCAAACACATCTGAAAGGTGTGAATAGCCATTGTCATGAAGCAGCGAGCACTGCAAAGGTGTTTAAGACAGAGTCAGGTAAGTCCACGTGCAATATCTGATCTACCTGTTGACTCATTTTAGAGTTGTTTCTGCTGTTAAAAAAAAGACAAAAACTAAGTGAAAATACACGAGGATTAAACCACTGGTGAATCCCCTATGACTGTTGACCATATTCCTCATGCAGAATGCACTGGGAAGTGGATTATAGCAGATGCAGTTACATTAAAATGTATTAGCTTCTCATGTGAGCTCCCTTTGACCTGTTGGAAATTTGCTCCAAGCAGTAACTGGACCAATGGTTTCTTGGGGGTTAGGCAGAGGATGTTGGGGGACATGGGGAGCTAATGAGTACAAGAATGAAGAAAATGTTCTAAAATTGATTGTGATGGTGATTGTACCACTTTTTTCGATATATGATTGAATTGGGAGTGGACTCCCAGTTGGGTTCCATTCGCTTCTCACATGGGCCCCTTCTAAAATCCTAGATAAGCTCAGGCTGCAGGCAGAGTGGCAATGGACAGGCAACCCAGCTTCCAGAAAGCTCTCGGTGCCACCTGACCTGCAGGCTTCAGCAAGTGCCCTTCCCACAACCAAGGTGCCCAAAAAAAGGAAGGTGAGCTCGGCTGGCAGGGGCAGCGAGGGAGGAGTGCAAGAAGAGATCTGCGCAGTTGTCAGGGGGATCTGTGCCTGCAAAACACGGAGAGGACGCCCAAGAAACGGAGCAGGAAAGGACAAAGCTGCGGACCAAAAGTTCAAGCAAAAGGGAAAAGAGGAGCAAAGAGAAAACAGGCTGAAGGCGCTAACCAAGAAACTACAGGTTTGCCTGCCGACAATGGAGAAAGGGGAAACCAGGAGAGTGTAGCCTCTGGTGAAGCAGGAGAAAGAGAAACCAAGTCTGATGCACGCTTAGCTACCATGTCTAAGCACTGCTATCTTCTTGCTTGTGCAATCCAGAGGAATGCCTGTACTCTTTACTTATTACTAATGGGGAGTTAATACATCTGTTTTTATCAACTATTTTGTAGATGCAAGTTTTTCAGTAGCTCTAGAAATATTGTTAAAGAAGATGACATTCCACTTCATCCTGGTATTTTTTTAAGGGTAAATGCTTTTTTTAAAAAAAAAAAAAGTGAAATCATGGACTGGTGGTTTATTTGGGGCTACAACCAAAAAAAATAGTGAGATGTTGAATCGTGGGAAGATGTGACTGTCTTGGGTGTCAACATAACATTCCACGGCATGGAGGGGTTCGAGGGTGGTCGGTGAGGCAGGGCTTGTATCCCTAATAGAAAACACACTTAATGGCAACTCGGAGTCACTGCCATGCACTTGCGTGACATGAGCATTTAAAATTGTGTTTCCATGTCCCAGCACTGCTATCTCTTTGTTTTTTAATAGAATTGTGCCTGGAAACCACTCTGCCACCATGGCTTTCTTGTCAGGACTGGGTGCCCTCTGTCGCACCTCTGGTCCTGATGGGCCAGTGTTCCTGATAGCTTGCTTATGTGCTGTGAAGGGCTCCACATTGAGTGTTTAATGTGTGTGGCATTCACTTGTGACTCAATAGGACTTAATATCTTACCATCAAGCTTATATTGTCTTCAAACTAACTTTGTATCCTTGGTTTAAAAGCAGATATTAATTTTTTAAAAAGATTTACACCCATAATATGCATTTTAATATGTACTCATAATAAAGGCTTTTAATACGCATTCTTCTGTTTCAGCTAATAATAGGAATATTAATTTAGTTCATTTCATTTATTATTAATTAATATTAGGAAATCAGAATAAAGCCATTACTGAATGTAGAGGTTTTGTTTGCAGACTGCTTTTATCCTTGCCTAGATCCACAATTTTAAACTCAATATTTTGTTTATGTATCCATTTTTTGGTAAAATCTTACCTGTTCAAGGCTTTCCCATTCACACCCCAGAGGCCATGTCCCCTGCATCCTAATTTACCAGCGATAGAATCATAGTGCTCGTCCAGAAGCACTTAACTATAACAAGATTTTTGAGGGCCAGATCCAGTTTCCCTCGCAGGAAATCTTGGAACTCTTAAAAAGCTAGGTCCTAGTCCTTACAGAAAGCACACTGTGAATAATTACCTCAGTGATCGCAATCACGATCCAGCATGCTACGTGTTAGAAATGCCTTCGCCAGTTCTTTTAGTTGCATCCTTACTGTCACAGGACTGTCTAAGAAGTCAAATGAGATTCTCTCTGAAACTGCCTCAAAATGAGACTATTGAATAGCTTATGAGACCCAGAAGGAAGGCTCGCCTCAGAAGAGCTTGTTTTAAAAGGTCTGGTGGTGATCTCTGGCTGCTTAGCTGCTTCAGACAGCACACATCTAGTGTTTCACCGTTTCTGCATATCAGAATCCTGGCGCAGCTTAGCCGAATCCTCAAGGAACTCAGTGTCTCTCAAGGAACACAGTGTTTCTCAAGGAACTGCAATGAGAATGTTGTTCAAGGCTAGCGGGTCATCTAACACTGGAGCTGTGAGAGATCGGTTTCCAGGCTCATTTCTATGATTGCTGGCAAGATCCTCTCCCTTTGGGTGGTAGGATTGAGGTTTCTCACTTTCTACTTTGCTGAACCTAAAGTCATTTAATTTCACAAGTCCTGTACTATGTGGCCTTCTGGATCCCGTACAGCTTTAAAATTACACGAGGATAAGAACTTTGTGCCTAAGAATAAGCTTTTATTACTACAGAAAGGGAGAAGTCATCGTTTCCCAATATTTTCAACTACGTATTCCTGAGTCGCCCTCGTAGCAACATGATTGAGCACTTAGGATGACCTAAAGGATGGTGGTTTCAACTCAGCTTCTCTGGAAAGAGACTCGTGGGAGACTCTTTTCACAATGATGTAAAACCTCACAACTCCTGGTGGCCAGGTGGATTCTGACGCATAACAACTCTGGAGCGTTGGAACTCCTACAGGACTGTCCTGTGAACCTGGCGGCACTGTCGGGTAAGTGGTGGTCTGAGGAGCACGGTCAGTGGTGCAAACTCACCAACTGCCCCCCAGAAAAAATGTGCGGGCTATCCTGCTCCCATGAAGAGTTCGCAGCCTCAGAAAACCTACCGTTGCTGTCAGTCAGAATTGGGTCTGTGGCAGTGGATTTTGTTTTGTTTTGTTTTGTTTTGTTTTGTTTTGTTTTGTTTTGTTTTGTTTTGTTATGAACAGCAAAAGATTTCACCAAAAAGAGCCAAAGGAGAGGCCACAGACTGGCATAAGCATCTGGGCACCAACATATAAGACATATAAGCATGTAGGCGCTGACTTTTTAAATGTTTCGAAAACTGTAACACGTCAACCACAAAAAAAAATAATAATTCAACTAAGAAATAGCCAGGGTACAGGAATAGACAAAGAATACGTCCGACACAGGAAGAAATTCTCTTGACCATTAGACATTGAAGAAACAAAAATGAAGACCCACAAATGAAGAAACACAAATGAAAAAAGGAAACCCAATGAAATATCATCTCACTTTAATACGAATAGCTGAGTTCAAAAGAACAGAAAACAAGAAGTGCTAACGAAGGGACGGAGAAACGAGAACCTGAAGATAGCTCGTAGGATTAACAATGGTGTCAGCCAGTGTGGGAAATGCCTAGTGCTTTCATAACAAGCTGGGACTTGAAATACTGTATGACTTGGTATACAGCTTAGAGAAATAAGAACAAGTAAATTGATGCACCCCCATGATTATCACCGTATTATTCACAACCACAAAAATAAAAAGGAAATGATTTACATTTTCATCAGTGAAATAGTGGAAAAGCAAACTACAGTGCAAACATGCAATGGACTACTGCTATGCAACAATGAAGATTTAATGACGAATCTGTGGGAAAGCGCAGTGGGTGGATGAACCTGGAGAACATTAGCATTACACCGTATGGCAGAAGTCAATCAGAAATGTTGCACTATTGTAACTAATTAATCAATAGAACAAGAAACAATGTGGTGCAATGGATATGCATACAGCCTCTGGAGGTAGAAGTGCAGGAGTCTTACAACTTAACAGCAAGAAAACAAAGAGACTACTTAAAAATGAACTCAGGAGGAGAGCTGGTCCAGTCCCCACACTGACACATGATGCTCCGAGGATTACACCCCTCTGAGGACTTAGTGGGTCACAGAAAAGACTGGGTAAACAACAACAGAACAGGTTACACTGTCTCCCTACCAAAGTAGAGAGTGACACAGGACACTTCCGGAGCCACATGGTGGGGAAGCATTGCGGACTGACACACCCTCCCCCTCCCCCTCAAAAAAAAAGAACCGAATCAAGAAGTAAGCATTCCTAGTCAGAGAGTCAGGAGTAAAGAATGACAGAACCTGGGGGGCACGGGAGAGGGGAGGAGAAGGGGGCGTGGACAGGCTTATGGAAGGGGGGAGCAACAAGTGGTCTGGAATCGATGGAAAGGAGGGTGTGGGAGGCCTGGTAAGGATTAAGCGAGGACAATGAATCTGTGAGGAAGCACTGAAATGCCAATGAAGGTGGAGCATGATGGTGGACAGGAGGGAGATGGAAGGAAATAGAGGAGAGAGCTAGAAGGCAAAGGGCACTTGCAGAAGTCTAAACATAGGCATGTCCATACATGAATACAATTATCTATTATAAGGAAGGAATAAATTTAAGAATATATCTATAGGTCAAATACTAGGGTAGCAAGTGGACCATGGGCCCTCACCCAGGTGCTTCCTCAATGCAAGGACACTTTGTTCTATGAATCTGGTATTCCACGAGGCTCACTGACCCAACATGATCATTGAAGCAAAATGAGTGCATAAGCAAATGTGGTGAAGAAAGCTGATGGTGCCCAGTTATCAAAGGATATATCTGGGGTCTTAAAAACATGAAGATAAACAATAGACCATTTATCTGAGAAGAGACCACACCCACACAGAAGAAGTACAACAGCCAGCATGGCCACAAGGTGGTGAAAGGACTAGGCAACAGACATCAAATGGGGGGAAAAAATGCAAAAACCGCCTATCACTGTGTGCACACATCCCCAAGGCACCTACTAAGGACATGTGGGAGCATGAGCAAGAGTGGTGAAGAAAGCTGATAGTGCCAGCTATCAAAAAATATAGCTTCTGGGGTCTTAAAGACTTGAGCATAAACAAGCTGCCATCTAGCTCAGGAGCAACAAAATCCACCATAAAAGAAGCTCACTTGCTGGTGTGATCATGAGGTGCTGAAACAATCAGATATCAGGCATCAAAGAACAAAAATCAAAATGAATGGATCAATTGACTTTCAATATGATCGCTAAAGACAAATGGATACAGAAGCAAACAGAGTAAAAGAAACGGATGGTGCCTAGCCACCAAATGATTAAATGTCTGAAGTCTCAAAGACTTGAAGATAAATGATTCGCTGTTTAGCCCACATGGAAGCCCACATGGAAGAAGCACACCAGCCTGTGTGATCAAGAGGGGCTGAAGGGAGTAGATATTGAGCATCAAGAACAATAATCACATCATTACAAAGGAGGGGGAGAGCAAGGTGGGAACCTAAGGCCCACTGGTGGGTAATTGGTCACCCCTTTACAGGGGAGTCGCAGGGAGGAGACAGACTAGTCAAGGTGCAGATGGGCAGTGATGATGCATACAAACTTCCTCTAGTTCCTGAAGCCTTCCCCCTTCCCTCCACCTATCATGGTCCCAATCCTACCTTACAAATCCAGACGGACTGGAGAAGGTACACTGGTAAAGAGGGGAGTTGGAGATATGGGGAAACCAAGATGGATGAGCCCCTTCAGGCCAATGATTAGATTGGAGCTGTTGGAAGTGTAGAGAGAAGGTGGGGTAGAGAGACGGAACCAACGGCAAGGATATACACATAAGCTCCTATTTGAAGGATGGGCATCAAAGGAGTGGGTTGCGGGAGAGGTCAGGCAGTGTAAGATATGACAGAACAATAATAATGTATAAAGTATTGAGGGTTGGTGGAGAAGGGAGAGCAGGGGAAGTGGGGAAAGGATGAAAAGTCGATATCAGGGGCGCAAGGGGAAAGGCGGACGTTTGGCAAATGATAATGGTGACATGTGAAGGTGCTTGGCACAGTATATTTATTTATGTATTGGGAAAAACTATGTACAAGCCCCCAATAAAATGACTTTTAATTAAAAAAATTAACTTAAGAGCTGAATAGAAATGATCCCTGAGAAGATATTCAAAGGGTCAGTAAACACATGAAACTAGGCTTACTATCATTTTCATTAATGAGATCAAATAAAAAATACAATAAGACACCACTTTACATCCAATAGGATGATTCTAATAAATGTAGGTGATGCAAAGTGTTGCTGAGGAGATGGAAAAGTTGGGACACTCCTCTGTCGTTAGTAGAATATAAAATAGTTCGACTACTTTGAAACAATTTGGAAGTTCTTCAAATGGTTACGTAGAGTTACTGTGGCTCAAAAAATCCCTATGCAGGGCTGAGCCCAGGTGGTGTAAGTGGTTGAGTGCCGGACTGCGGCCTGCGGGCTTGGCAGTTCAAATCCAGCAGCGGCTCTCAGGAGCAGCACTGGGTAGCGCCCACGACCCCCAGAGGCAGTGATGCTGCCCACAACAAACAAACAAAAAATCCCTATACAAAAATGATAATGATGTCCCTAGGTTGAACCAGGGACATAATAAGCCATAACTACGTGAATGGATGTTGGGATCAGACTTAATCCTAGCCCCAATCTAAAAACAATTAGCTTTTTATTACTTTTTTTGTTTTGTTGTGGGGGGGCATCACTGCCCTCTGGTAGTCGTGGGAGCTACCAAGTCTTGCTGCTGCTGGATTTGAACCACCATGCCAGTGGGCTGCAGTCCTGCACTCAACCACTACGCTACTGGAGCTCAGTCCTACAATTAGCTTTTATGCCAGCACCCTGCTAGGTGCTCTCACGCTCATGAAGAGAATGCTGCAGTTATGGTTGCTATAGCAAAGCGTGGTGATAAACTAGATGATGCACAGTGGTGAGAAAGAATAACATCTGGGAATATAAAGGCTTGTCTTAAAACAAGCAGTCATCTAAGTGAAGAGTCAACTAAACCCACATGGAAGAAGCACACCAGCCTGTGTGATCCAAGGATTGTAGGTAATATAATGCAAGTCTGAAAGAGAGCATGATATTAGAGCTCAAATTGAGAACACATGTTTTATAGAAGGCCATGAATGGTAGTGAAAGACCAAATTCATTTGCAGGGCTCACACATGGATTAAGACTCCAGTGACTTCCTTCCAATCATAGTTCAAAGATGTGAATAGGCCCGTTATAAGAGAGAGAGCATTGTAACTTCACTTGTGATATATATAGCTAATCAATATGTAATATTTTCTACCTCCTTTTTGATGCATTTAAATTTTGTTTCAGTTCAACAGGAAAAGAGAGAAAGGGGAATGCATGTGGATTGAGTGTCTGAGGAAACCCCTCTGACAAGGGTGTGGTGAGCTGGGCTATCATGCAGGTACATGAGAAAATGGATGACCAAAAATGGAGTTAGGTTGAAATGTAACACCTAGTCATTTGATCACCCTCTCTGACCATTTAAAATATATTCTAGATTTTAACATGCTCTTCTTTCTTTTCAATTGGGATTTTGATCTGCTTTACTTTGTTTTTGCTGTTAATTTGTTGCTGCTTTTTAAAGTTTTCTGTATATGAAATCTTAGATAGATAAATCTATAGGGACAGGAACTGGATTAATGGTTTCTTGAAGGAAGATTAGGAAAGTTTGGGAGGAAATAGGAAGCTCATCACAATGAGTACAAGAAAGAAGAAAATGAGGGCTGAGCCCCGGTGGCGTAGTGGTTGTGCACGGGACTGAGGCCCACTGGGATGGAGGTTCAATTTCAGCTCCATGGAGCAAAGGCTGGGCCTCCTACTCCCACCACCTGAGGGCAGTGATGCCTCCCCCAAAAAAAAAAGAAAGAAGAAAATGTTCTAAAATTGATTGTGGTGATGATTGTATAAGTCTTCTTGATGATTGAACTATTGAATTGTATGATGTGTGGATTATGGGCCAATAAAACTACTTTAAAAATTAAAGTTGTATAGAATATCATCCCAAAATATCTGTGCATATAGGAAGATACCCAAGAGAAATAAAAACACATCAATGCAGAAAGCTGGTGCGTGGTCATAGTGGCATTATTCATCCAAGTCATAAAGAAGAAACAACTAATATTCATCAATTGATGACTGGATAAAAAAATGTAATGGATCCATAAAGTAGAATATTAGTAACCAAACATATGGCGGTTTGTGCTTTTGTCTTGTTTTTTTTAAGTCATTTTAGCAGCCCAATGTGTAACCATAATGCCACTACCAGGGCTCCTTTTAAATCATTTTATTGGGGGCTCATACAACTCTTATCACAATCCACACATACATCCATCATGGCAAGCACTTTTGTACATTTGCTTCCTACTTGAGCTCCTGGTTGCATGGTGGTTTTATTGAGGACACTGATTACATCTGTAATGGCCCTGTTTCCAATTAAGATAATCTCTGAGGGTCCAGAGAAAACATAAATTTCAGGAGAAGCTTATCCAACCCAATAATTACAAGTGAATGAGCAAGTAAAAGCAAACTATATCAACACATAAATAAAAGCGGAGGAAGATAGAATGAAGTACATCCTGGCCCACCAAGCCTTCTGGACGATATTCCCACTCATATCTGCTGATATAAATAGAGGACCATGTGGCCGGCCCCAATAACCTCACTGACTCAAGGCATTTTGGGGTCACCAATAGAGAAACAGGGTCAGGATTGTACCCTGTATGACCCAACCACACCATGGCAAAAAACTAAGGGTGTGTGACAGAACATGGAGCTCCAGATGGAGCACCAAAGATATACTTTGTGACCAGAGTGTGACACCCCATCCCACTCAACCAGGAGACACTCCAAGAGGTCAAGGAACAGACCTTAAGCTATTTGTAGGTTTTGTATTGTTATTATCTTTGTATATTTGCATGTGTGTGTACATATTGGATATTGGGTTTTTTTGTTGATGTTTTCATTGTCTTCTTTTCTTTGGTTGCTTCTTTATGGGATGCCCTTTTTTGAGCATGTTATTTTCTCTACAGGGCTATCTAGATGGGGTGGGCAAGATGGGCGGTTTGGGGGTGGGGACAATGGGATTGATGGTACCAGGGTGGATGTAGGGGGGAGGCTGTTGACTGATCCATGGGTGGGGAAAGTAGCATGTGGCTCAGGATCGGTGGCAGGGTGGATGTCCGTTAGGGTGGTCCGTTAGGGATTAATTAAGACTAATGTGACAGAGAGAAAATATTGAAACCCAAATGGAGGTTGAGCATGATGGTGGGACGGGAGGAGGTATAGGGAAATAAAAAAAAGAACTGGGGAGTTAGGGGCATTTATAGAGGTTAAATACAGGCATGTAGATAGATGCATATATTCATATGATGATGGCAAAATAGATCAATATGCATTACTTATAGGCTTAGAATTAAGACAGCAGATGGGCATTGGACCTCCATCAGATACTTCCTTGGTGCTAGAACCTTTTGTTCTATTAAATTGGCATTCCATAATGCACACCTGCCTGCCATGATCACAGAAAACAAATGTGTGCATAAGCAAATGTGGTGAAGAAAACTGATGGTGCCCAGCTATCAAAACATGTAGCATCTAGGGTCTCAAAGGCTTGAAAGTAAACAAGCAGCCATCCAACTCAGAAGCCACAAAGCCCACATGGAAGAAGCACACCAGCTTATGGGACCAAGAGATACCAAAGGGATCAATTATAAAGTTTCAAGAACTAATAATCATAACATTATATGCTCACTTTCCTGATATGATCACTGATGACAAAAATGTGCATAAGCAAATGTGGTGAAGAAAGCTGATGGTGGCCAGCTATCAAAAGATGTGCGTCTGGGATCTTAAAGGCTTGAAGGTAAATAAGTGGCCATCTCGCTAAGCAAGCCCACGTGGAAGAAGCACAACAGCCTGTGTGACCACGAGGTGTCAAAGGGATCCGGTATGAAGGATCAAAGACCTAAAAATTATACCATTATAAATGAGGGGGAGTTCAGATTGGGGACCCAAAGCTATCAATAAGTGAAGAGACATCCTCTTACAGAGGGGTTGCAGCAAGGAGATGAGCCAGTCTAGGTACAGTGTAGTAACAATGAAATGTGCAACTTTCCTCTAGTTCTCAAATGCTTCCTCCCATCGACTATCATTATTTCAGTTCTGCCAGACAGATTCGGCTCAACCAGGGGATGTACATTGGAGTCGGAAATGTGGGAATTTAGGATAGATAATCCCTTGAGACTAGTGGGGAGTTGTGACACTGGGAGGGTGGCAGGATGGTGGAGTAGAAAGGGGAAACTAATTTCAGGGATCTACATGTGACCTCCTTTCTGTGGTGCAGACAACGGGGGGGGGGGGTGTGAGTGAGGTGACATATTGGACAGTGCAAAGAGGTATTAATAATTGGACATATGAAAAGGTAATAACAATTTGTAGATTATTGGGAGTTCATGGGGAAGGAGAAAAGGGAAGGGGAAAGATGAGGAGTAGGAATTTAAAAAAATAAATATCTAGAGGAAAGAGGGAAAGAGGAGCTTTTGCTAGGGAGGGTTCAAGTAGAAAATATTTATAGATAAATGGGGCAACATGTGTACAAGTATGCTTAAGACGAACGATGTATTGAATATTATAAGAGCTGTAAGAGCCCCCAATAAAATCCATATTAAAAAGAAAAGAAAAACAGGGGCACTCTCAATTGCCAATCACTCCACCCCTACTGGGTTTTTCTTTCAGTCTAGATGTTTCTGAGCTGATTGGTGCTGGCCACAAGATAAAGAAGAGAAGAAAGACTTTGGGCCCAGAGGGAGTGGCAAAGCAAGCCAAGGAAGAAGCCATGGTGGAGAACGTCACCCCAGAATGGGCGGCCGGCCTGCTGTCCTCACAGAAACTTGGATCCCCAAACGAGTTGGCACTGCCAGCGCCCTGCCCGCCACACTAGCGTGGTTCCGGCTCCTCCTACGTCCCTAGCCCCGCCTCGTGCCCCCCCTTCCCCCCCCCCCCGCCCAGCAATGTCTTCCTGTGAAGCCAGTTTACAGACCAGTCGACTCTCCCCCAGGAGCCCAGCCCCCAGCCCCCCAAGCCCCACGCTCCCACCCAGTTCAAGCAGAGAGCATCCATGTACAGCAGCAGCCTAAGTCCGGCCACAGCCATGCCCACCTGACGCCTGACACTCCCACGGTGCCCTGATGCTCACCACAGCCCCGGCCGGCGCCCCTGCAGCCCAGACACCTCCAGTGGTCAGGGTGGCCCCGCAGACTCAGTCCCAAGAGAAACTGCTCCTTATGACGGAGCAAGATTCGCAGCTCAGGAGATGTTCAAGTCAGCCTACAAACCCACTCAGCCCGAGAACGCGCTGATCCTTGGCTTCTTGGCAGGGTTCAGAGGTAGGTCCTTGGACCCTGGGGCCAGCGGCGGGTGAGGCCTGAGGGTGGCCGGCCCATCAGTCTCCCCCACAGAGAGCCCGTGCCAGGAGCAGAGCGGGAGGCGTGATCCGGATCCAGGTGAGCAAGCGCACCGAGGACCTGCCCCAGGCGGACGGCCAGGCAACACCACCACCCTGGTGGGCACCGTGTTCACGATGGACGCGCGTCAAGAAGTCACGCCTGGGACCTGTGCGCCCTCACCTGCCGCTCTGCCGGCCTCCATCGAGCCGCGGCTTCCCTGGCTGGGCTGAGCACGGACCATCGGACACCTGGCCAGAGGCCAAAACCCAACAAGTCCAACTCTTCGGCTCCTCCCTCCGGGATGTTGTGGGCTAAATTAAACTTTTTTAAGTATGGGTTCTTTTACGTGTGACTCGACAGCTATTTGGACCCACTGTTACATGTCTGCACACTCACCAACGTAGGGAGCTGGTGTGAAGAGCAGCGGATTGCTTGCCTTGTACTTTTCCTCTTTGGGCAAGAACCCCACGGATGGGGACCGAGGACTCAGTGCCAGCTGGATGCCCCTGCTCACCACCACCCCCACCATCCCCACCACCCCTGCATTGAGTGGACCCAGGTGGGGTCTGAGGCCAATGAGGACAGTGGGGGCCCCCCACCATGAAGTTTGTGCTTTTGTAAGCTTGTGACCATTTCAGATGGGGCCTGCGGACCCCCATTTTCCTTGTAAGCCAACCTCAATAAAGTTCAACTTTTTCTGAGGGAGAGAGAGAGAGAGAGAGAGAGAGAGAGAGAGAGAGAGAGAGAGAGAGAGAGAGAGATTGAAAGAAAAACAGGGACACTCTCAACTGTCAATCACTCCATCCTTTCTCAGTGTTGTTCAGTACACAGTTATATCCAACTTCCTCCTCAACGTTCTTCTCCATTTGTTACCCCCAATACGGCTTCATGTCCTGTAACCCCAAAGCCGGATCCACTAACTTAGAGAGAAGAAAAGGGTTTTTTTTTGTTGGTTTTTTGGGCCTCACTGTCCTCTGGAGAGCTGCTGCTGGATTTGAACTTGCCAAGCCAGTGGACCACAGTCCTGCACTCAACCACTACGCCTCTGGGGCTCAGCCCAGAGAAGAAAAGTTTTCGTAGAAGGTGTGACCAGGCAGTTCAACATCAGTACAAGCTTGTGATCAGAGTACAGAGTGTTTATCTTTTTACACTGGAATGCACACTGTGGGTAGTCGGGTACTTTCCTGGTCACTTTCTATTACGCAAGTCCCATAAATGTCAACTACAACTATCAGATAAAACAAAGAGTAGGATTTATGATACTCAAGCAATGTCTATGGAGGTCTTCGTGAGCCTCCAGGAGAGTTTCCCAGATAACATTCTTGGCTGAATCATCCAGACAATTGCACACCATTGATCTGTCTTGGAACAATACAGAAAGTTATCAAAGTTCCATAGAGGCTGGGGTGAGGAATGAGGCAAATGTGGTGTCTGTTACACTAACTACGCAAACAGGCTGTAAAGTTAGGTTAATACTCATTGAGAAGTCCTTGACTAAGGTGCATCCTCCCCACTTTGGGGTCTTATTCTTCTAGTTGTTAAGTGCTTCTGACCCTTAACGACATTGTGTACAATGGAATGAGACACTGCACTGTCCTGCACCAACCTCACAGTTGTTCCTATGCATTCTTGCAGCCACAGTGTCAATCCACCTCCTTGAGAGACTTCCTTTCCTTCACCGCCCCTCTGTTTTGCCGAACATGATGTCCTTCTCCAGGGACTGGTCTCTACTGACAACACATTCAAAGAATGTATGTCTTTCCTTGTTTGCCACTAGGAAGAACTTGGACCTTACTTCTAAGACAGAATGCTCTGTTCTTCTAGAAGACTATACCACTCCTACTATTCTTCCCCAGTACCCCAATTCAATTGCATAAATTCAGTGTTCCAATTTTCACATGCATATGAAACCATTTCATAGCTTGAGTCATGTGCACCTTAGTCCTCAAAATAACTCACTGACTTTTCAATACTCTAAAGAGGTCTTGTGCAACAGACTTACACAATGCAGCCTGTCTTTCTATGTGCTCACTGCTGCTTCTTGGCAGGACTAGCAAAAATTTGAGGAAGATTCATGGGCAGCCAGCCACAGTAGAATAAGATCTTTCTATGGAGTTGGCAAGGATATGGGAGTGTGCCATAGTGCTACAAAAAAAAAAAAAAACCAACTGAAGAGAAGCTTACTATGGGCTCTGGTGCAAGTGACTGCATGAAGAAAACCACGGTGCATTTGGTTACTAACACTCAGATCGAAACAACACTGTTGGCATGTAGAAAAGAGGCACAGTGTGAGGCATGATTCACCTGGGATACCTGATATGCATGCATCACATGGCTTTTTACATGGACCACACAGGGTCCCCACATCTCTCTTCATTCTTTGCCATCTTTCTCCATCCTGCGTCTTAGAATTCTCTATGTCTCTTCCTGAATGCCTCCCATTCTTCCTGCTCTCTTCCTGTTTTGAGAGTTGTTATTCCAATGTCTTTCCTCCATACAAAAAAGGTCCCTAATTTCTTTTCAAACAAAGTTTCCCTTCCTTCTATTATCTCTCACACCCCCACCTATATCTTGGTGTCTCCTCACTGGAGCTTTAACAACACCAGTCAAAACAAGCTTCTTGTCTCTTAGTGTCTTTTTTAAAAATCATTTTATTGGGCACTCTAGCAACACTAATCACAATCCATACATACATTGATTGTGTCAAGCACACCTGTACATATGTTGCCACCACAATTTTCAAAACATTTTCTTTCTACTGGAACCCTTGGTATCAGCTCATTTTCTCCCTCCCTCACCCTCCTATGCTCATGAACCCTTGAAAATTTATAATTTTTCTCCTATTTCTTACACCAATCACTGCCTCCCTTCATCCACTTTCCTGTTGTCTGTTCCCCCGGATTTGTTGACATCCACCTCTTCCTTTCCTTCACCTCCTCCTCTAGCATGTCTCCCTGGAATCATCAGTCCAGTTGTTTTCTCCTCCAGATTGTTTAATCCCACATATCTTATCTAGATGAACATGTGGAAGCAATAATAAGCACAAAAACAAGACAAAGCAAACTTTGAGAGAACCAGCCAGAAACATATCATCATGGGTTTGATAGACACAATTGTACAGTGATAATGATTAAAGATTATAGTAATGTCATAAAAAATATGAGAGATAGAAATAATAGAATCAGACACATTTTATGATAGCATGCTCACCTCAGCCCTGCTTGGGGAGAGGGAATAGGGAAGAGAGGGAGGTAAGGGAGAGGAAGGCTCCTAATTGAAGGTAAAGACATGTCACAGGAAAGGTTATACAGCAATGAGGGGGAGGTATTGGGGTCCCCATGTGACAAGATGGACAGACCTGAGTTCATGATGGCAGCCTCACCTTGATTGCCCTTGTCCTGGAGACTTGATTTAGCCAAAGCTTGCAGGGGGCAGTGACCCATTGTCCTAACATTGTGGGAGAGACAATGGCCTCTGGGTAGCTGGAACCTTTGGGGAGAATATCTCTAAGCTTTTGACCTTTCACCAAATGCTGGCAAATATTTTCTAATATTTGCTTAATATTTTGGAGGAGATATAATGGTGGAAAAGTCTTATGTTCAACAATTCCTCCTTTCATATTATATAAAATTCAAAATAGCCATAGGGGCAAAGTGGTTCTTTTTTATATATTGAAAGTAGTCAAGGCAAGTTTAATAACTAAATAATTATAGCCAAAAATTCAGGCTTATGGTGAACATTTTGAATCCAGGCATGGGGGATAAAGTCCCCCCCACGCCCATCTACTATTGGGAGAAGGTATGAGAAAAGTTGGATTCCACAGCAGGAAGAAATAAAACCAATAGGAGCCTCTGCTTCTATAGTTAAGCTGCTGGCCACACAGCAATCAGCTATGTGCTTGTAAGAGATAACTTCATGACAGCACCAAGCACAATGGAAAAATGGGGGTGGGTGGGGTACTCTCATGAGAATGTGATCAGGACTCACAAGAGTGGAGTTTCCCTCCAAGCTCGAAACCTAGCCTGCCAGCCTGCCAGTGAGGAATCAGAGGACTAGCCCTGAAACACCTTCTTCCTGTTCACCACTCCCCACAGAGCTAGCTCTAAGCATGACGTTCAAAAGGGCCAACAAGGCTGTGTGATTTTTCTCCACATGCCTTAGCTTTCTACAGAAGCAACACATTATAGTCAGGATAAAAATTATGATTATGAGCAGCCTTGTAAAGCTGGGTCTCAGGCGATGAGAAATACTTTGAATCCACGCATAAGGATCTATTCGCTGGATGCCATCCACCAATTGCTTAATCGTATCAGTGTCAGAAGTCTCTCTCTGAATGGATAGAATCGATCCTTCTTTAGCTCGTTGTTATCTAACGAAATGTTTTCCTTCAACCCTGGCAAATGTTTCCTAATCAAATCCCACTCGTGCAATATGATCAACATCTAATGAAATATTTCCCTTAGACTTTTGAAAACGTTTCCTAAGCAAATCCCAATTAAGCAATGTTACTTTATAGAGGTACAGGGTTAGCTATTACATTCCAATCACATCTTAGCATTAATTAATAAGTCTAAAATCTTGATCTCTCAGCGAAAGAACAGGCTGTAGGAATAGTCCGGTGACTTTTGTATAAAATGTTCTATTATAATAGCGTCCCAGGGTGTCCCTTAGAAAGCGTTGGGCAATGGAAGAAATATCGCAGCAGGCAGCATTGCTGGTCTCTGGGTCCTGTGAGGTTTTCTTTGATGTTCTGGATGACTTCAGTAAGGGACAAGATCAGGTTATAGTATCTCTGCTTCCCTTCTTCGCTGTAGGCCTTGTTGCCTGGAGATCCACCTAGAGCCCCTCCCTGTGGGGTGTCAGCCACCTGGAAATACAACTGTGGTTAAGTGATTTCTCTTCTGTGTCCTTCCTCTCTCTCCAAAAGTGGTTTCATCCTCCTAAGGAGAGTCCATCAGCTTTGTTCTGCAAAAGCATAAGTTATATAGCCCTTTCTCCAGGTGATTATTAGACCTGCTTCCCAAATGCAATTCCTGTCTTCCTGGGATTCCTCAGGATCAACTTTCTCTGAAGGAGTGGATATGTGTTTATTTGTCCTAGTTTTGTTTCAAGCTTTTCATGAGAACGCTTTTTTGGTTAACATGATTAAATGCAATTTGTTACATATATTATTTCTCTTTTCCCCCTTCTATAATAATAATATAGGTTTTAAAACATTATTACCAAGATCAGGGAACTTGCCAAACTAGTGACATTTCTCAGGTAGCCTTCACTGTTATGTAAATTTTGACTGCTCTCAGAGAATCCTGAGAGGTGACTGATTTTGAGAACTTCTTACCACACTCCATATGATTTGAGACTGAAAAATTTCTTAATGAATTTGGTTAGCTGTTGATGTAACTTACCAAACTGACATTTTTTTCTCTAATTTTACCAATAAGGTTACATGTTCAATTAAACCATATTGCCCTTCAGGCTCTCCACACTGTAGTATTTTATAATCTTGCTGCCCTCTGAAGTGCATTCTTCTTCGGGGTGGGAGGTAGGGGTGGTGGTGTATCCACATCGTTGGGATTGGGGCCAGCCCCGCAGACCTCTCTCTTGATTTGCTGCTTCAAACCGCTAGGGTGGGTTCACTTCTTGGCACACCAGATTGAAATCTTGTCCTCCTCCCCTCTACTGTGGAGAGATAGACGATCCCCTCCCCTTGGGTGGATGAATGCCCTGTTCTCCCACCACCCTTGTCTTTTTCTTTTCTTTTTTTTCTTTCCCCCTCCTTTTTTGTTGGCTGCCATATGTATCCCCGGATTGGGTCTGGTGCCTGCCATGGCATCTGGACCTCAGCACAGGAATGTATGTACATAGTAGCTTTTCCTCTGTGCCCCTTTTGCACTTTTAAGCTTACTTCAGCAGACTCATGTTGCACTTGTCCTTTTGGGCTTGGCCTATTTTGCTGAGCATAATTTCTTCCAATTCTTCCCATGCGGTGATGTGCTCCATGCAGTCATCACTCCATTTTAGAGAGGCGTAGGACTCCACGATTTTTTAACCCATTCATCTCTTGATGGAAATTTGGGCTGCTTCCAACTTCTTGCAATTGTGAACTGTGCCACAATGAACATTGAAGCACAGATATCGGCCAGTGATTGTTTCTTGCCTCTTCTGGGTATATGCCCAGAAGGAGTGTTGCTGGATCAATTTCCATTTGTTTTAGATATTGCTAAATTTATTTCCATAACAACTGTACATACCTACAGGTCCACCAGCAGTGGACGAGAGTTCCTAGCTCACCCACAGCCCCTCCAACACTTGCTACTTTCTGAATTTTTTCCCATTGGACTATCTTTGAGAGTATAGGTGGTGTCTCATTGTCTCAGTTTGCATTTCTGTTGTGGCTACGGATCTGGAATATTTTCTCAATATATTTATTGGCCGTTTGGACTTATGCCCTTGGGAAACTTTTGTTCAGGTCCTTTGCCCACCTTCTCAGTGGGCAATTGGTTTTTTTCTTGCTGTAAGTTAGCAGAATATTATAGATTTTAATGATAAGGCCTTTGTCTGATGTGTCATTGCTAAAGATGTTTTTGAAGTCAGTTGGCTTTCTTATTACTCTCCTAGCAAATTCTTTCGATGTACATGGGTCTTTTATCTTCAGTATATCCCATTTATCAATTTGTGACTCATCTTTATTTGTGTCCTTCCCTATTTCTGATAGCCTATGTATTCCCTGCACTAAAGTTCTCAGGTTTGTTCCAATTCCCACCTTGATGGCCCTAATAGTTAGGGGTTTTCTTTCTTTTCTTTTTTTTTTTTTTGTGGGCATCACGGCCCCCTGGTGGGGTAGTTAGGGGTTTTATCTCACATTCTGTGATCACCTTTGAGTTCATTCTTGTGCATGGAGTGAGGTAATGATCTGGCTTCCTTTTTCTGCAGGTAGATATCCATTCTTTCCAGTACCACTGGTTAAATACAGTATTTGCTTCCCGTTTGATATGTTGTGAGCCCTTATCAAAGATTAGTTGTCTGTATGCTGATGATTTTGTTTCTGGGTTTTCAGTTCTTTTCCACTGGTCTGAGTATTTATCATTATACCAATGCCACACTGTTCTGGCCACTCTGGCTGTATAACAAGAGGCTAGCGTGAGGTAAAACAACTCCTGCCCACTTTGTCCTTCTTCTTGAGGAGGTCTCTCTAATTCGGGCTTCCTCCCTCTCCACACGAAGTTGGTAATCAGTTTTTCCAATTCTTTGGGAAAAAAATGATGGTACTTGTATAGGGATAGCATTAAACTTATATAGTGCCATGGATAAGATTGGCATTTTTCCTAGATAGAATTTTCCAATCAATGAGCATGAGATATTCTTCCATTTGTGCAGGTCATTCTTGGTTTCTTGTAATAATGCTATGCAGATTTCCTTATACAAATCTTCAGTTTTGTCTTGTTTTGTTTTGGGGCATCACTGCCCTCTGGGGGTCGTGGGAGCTGCCCAGCCTTGCTGTTGATCTTTAGTTTTTTCAGTCGGGTATATCCCTAGATATTTCAATTTGTGATTGGCTATTGTAAAGGGTACTGCCTTTTTGATCCCCTCATAAGGTCTCGTCTGATATATATAGCAGTCCAATAGACTTCTGTCTGCTGATCTTATTTAAAGTGACCAGATTTTAAGCGGGACACCATTGACTGGGGGGAGGGGGTTTCTTGATTAAAAATCTGCTCTATATGGAGCAACAAAAATGTTCATCGAGGGCTGAGCCCCGATGGCGTAGTGATTGTGCGCGGGACTGCGGCCCACTGGGATGGAGGTTCAATTCCAGCAGTGGGGCTGGGTCTCCTACTCCCACCACCGGAGAGCAATGATGCCCACAAAAAAAAATGTTCATAGAAATGCAAAAATAGTGTTGCAATATATTTATTTAATTTTAAAACGCTGAAGAATGCAGGACAAATTGTTAAAAAGTGGGACATCTGGTCACCTTATCTTATATCCTGCCACTCTTACATATTCCTCTATTGCTTCCAGCACTTTCCTTGTGGAAATTTTGGGATTTTTCACATATAAAAGCATTTCATCTGCAAATAATGATAGGTTTTCCTCTTCCTTTCCCAGCCAAATGCCTTTGGTGTCTTTTCTTTGCCTTATGTTGTAGCTAGCACTTCTAGTATGATGTTACATTAAGGAATTTTTCTTCTGTTCTGTTAAGTGTCCGTTAAGACACTCTCTCAAGTGTCTTAAACAGGAATGGCTGTTGGATGTTGTTGGATGCTTTTTCCATACCTATTGATATTATCATGTGGTTCTTAGACTTTTTCATGTCAATGTAGTGAATAATGCTAATGGTCTTTCCTATGTTGACTCATGCCTACATCCCTGGTAGGAATCCCACCTGATCATGGAGAATTATTTGCTTTATATATTTTTGTATTCTATTGGCCAGTATTTTGTTAAGGACTCTTACATCGGTGTTCTATAGGGATATTGGTCTGCAGTTCTCAATTCCTATGGCATTCTTGTCCACTCGTGAACCAGAGTTCACGAGTCTGTTGTGTTTTTCTATGTTCTGGAACAGTTTGTGTAGGATTGGTGTCGGTTCTTTCCTGAATGCTTGGTAATATTCCCTATAAAGCCAACTGGGCTAGGGAATTATTTTGTTGATAATCCCTTGATAACATTGTCTATGTCTGCTATTTCTCTGAGTCTGTTGAGATTCTTGATGCCCATCTGGCATAGTCTAGAAAGGGATTGTTTTGCCAAGTATTTGTCCATGTCTTCCAAGTTGTTGAATTCGTTGTAGTACAGGCCTTTGTAGTATGGTGTAACTATTCTTTTGATTGCTTTAGAGTCCATTGTAATGTCCCCTGTTCCATCCCTCATCATTGCTGTTGAAAATTGTTGCTTCCTTTCTTTGGTTAAGTTTGCAGTGGTCTATTGATTCTGTTACTTTTCAAAGAACCAGCAGTTAGCTGCATTGTTTCTATAGTTTCCCTCTCATGAATCTCAGCCCTGATTTTAATTATTATTTTTGCTATTAGTAGGATTGTCCTATTGACTCTGCCCTAATTGCTGTAGGTTTTGTGTCAGCATATCAGTCACAATCGATCTCTCTTCCTCTTTCCTATGTGCATATCAAACATTCTCTGTTAACTGCTTTGGTTGTGACCCAAAGGCTTTGGTACGTCATACTCTTATTCTCATTGGTTTCTCGAAACTTCCTAGTTTTATCTGGGCCAGTACCCACTCCTTTGGCAATAGAGAGTTACTCAACCTCCAATTGTTTGCTCATGTTTCCTTAATCATCCTTTGCTGATTTCCAGCCTTATGGCATAGTGGTTGGAGAGAGAAGTCTGTATCATCTCTATGTACTTGGATTTACAGATTTGACTTGTGTCCCAGCGTGTGGTCTGTCTTCATGTATGTACCATGTGGGCTTCAAAAGGGTGTGAGGTTTTTTGCATTTGAATAGAGAGCTCTGAAAATGTCTATCAGCTCAAGTCGCCTAATCATAATGTTTAGATCTGTAGCCTCCTTGGTAAGCTTCTTTCCCTGTGATCTGTCTTTCTTGGAGAGCGGTGTATCAAGTCACCTCCTATAATTGTTGTGCCTGTGATTTCTTTTTTGATCTTTTGAAGCGTTTGATTAATGGATTTCACAAGTCTCTTAGAGAGCGAATATATTTATTATGCTCACTGGTTCTTGGTCTAATGTTCTCATGAGCATTATGTAGTGCCCCTACTTATCTCTTGTTATGGCTTGTTCCATGAGATCGATTTTGTCTGAGATTAGGATTTCAACCCCCGCTATTTTTGAATTGCCATTTATTTGGTGTTTTGTTCTCCAGCCATTGATTTTCAACCTACTTTTTTCTATAATTTTATGGTGTATCTCTCCTGTAGGTAGGCATCGATGGGTTGTGTTTTCTCAGCCAGTCTGTTAACCTCTGCCTTTTAATGCCTGAATTCAGTCTATTGATATTCAAAGTTATTACATCCATCTATGGACTCTGTGATGTCATCTTGTACCTTTTGTGTAGGGTGTTTTCCTACCTCCCTTTCTTATCGTGTATCGCGCATGTGCATGTTTGTGTGTGTGTGCTTCATTCTTGCCTTCTTTCCACTCTTGAGTCAGTGCTACCTTGGGGACTGTTTTCTCTTTGCTTCCCTCTGGGTGGAGTTGTTCTATGAGGCACTCTCTCATTTGTGGTCAGTGAGTGTGGTTTTTCTGCCCATACTGAATCAGCAAGGATCTTTTGTAGGGCTGGGTCACGTTTAGCGTATCCTTTCAGTTTTTCTTTGTCCAGGAAGTTTCTTATTCAGCTATAGTGATAGATTGTTTGGCTAGAAAGAGTATTCTGGGATTTGTGTTATTTTTCTTCCATTTTTGGAATATGTGGTATCACTCTCTCTTCTTTATAGTGCCTGCTGATAGGTCTGAGCATTTTATTGGGGGCTCACATCTCTTACCACAATCTATAAATACATACATTGTGTCAAGCACAAGGGTGGCCCTCTCAGAGGATGCTGGTCTTGAGGTTGTGGGCCTGCAAAGATGGTCCTACAATGGATGCTTTCACTGGAACCTGTGATGGTGTGGTCCACAGCAGCTTGGGGTGCTTTGGGAGGTGTGGGGGTGCCCACTGCAGAGTGCTGCAGAGGGCAGGTGGGTTTGTCCACATTGGTGTAGAGCAACACGGATGGTGGGCAGAATTGCCTTAGTTGACCAGATTGCTGTGGAGGTCAGGCAGAGGTTCCTGCAGCAGCATGGAGCTGGGGAGGGTCTGTGGAGCTGCCTTATGCCATGTGAAGCACTGCAGGAGGTGGGAGGGAGTTCCTTCAGCCATATGTAGGGCCATGGAGGGTGGGAAGGGGATCCCTCAACCACATGGAGCACCATGGAAGGCAGGTAGAGGTTCTCCCAGCTGAGTGGAGCACCACAAAGGGTGGGCCCACTTAATGGGCTTTGTAGGTTAGGTGGGAGTTTCCCCAGTCACTTGGAGGGCAACATTGAGGTGGTGAAAGGTGAGTGGGATTTCCCCAGGCCAATGTAAGGCTGCATAGGGCAGTCGGAGCTTCCCCAGCTGGGTGAATGATGGGCGGAGTTTCCTAGGCAAAGGGGAGTACCCTGGAGGCCAGCAGTGGCATGTGGAAGAAAGAGAGAGAACAAAACAAACAAAAACAGCCCCCACAACGGTGGTGGGGAAGAGAGAAAAATAAGTAAAGAAACAGATGATCCCCAACTGCCTGATCATGGAGCTGGGGGGAAGGCGAGGGGGGGCAGTTTCAACCCTGTCCAAAAGTGGGAGCATCTCTGTTGTGTGGAAGCAAAGCCCTTGGACTGGCCAAAGTAGCTCACCACCACCTGCAACTGTGTCAGGGCTAAAATTCATCCCCAGGTGGCCTCTGCAGTGGTAAGCCAAAGTCCACAGCTCTTTAAAATCTCATGAATCTGTGTCTACTTATATCTGTGATGCTTTTCCTGTGACCTGGAAAAGTGGAGTTTCCTTCTCATTCCTCTTCTGTACTGATTTCCGTGAAGGCTCTCAAATTGGTCGACATCTTGCTGAAACTCCTCGTTTCTTTGTGTCTTGATCCCTGTCCTTCCCCACCTCGCCCCCCATCCCCTCTCACTTCCCTAACCTGTTCT
>PVJH01020772.1:0-40055 GCA_004026705.1 Nesogale talazaci | reverse complement strand
GGGAAATATTTTGTTGAGTTGTACATTGGGCCACTTTGAGTTAGAAGCAACTCGATGGTATCTGACAACAATAGAGTTTGCATTTTGTTTCCCTTTATAATTTCCAGGGTTCTCTGAAAATTCTCCATCTCGCTATTTAATTAGGGAATATGCTTATCTTAGTTTAATTTCCATGACTAATAATAAAATGTTAGAATTCCCCAGAGTCTGATTCTACTGTTTATTATTTTTTTCCTTGTGATTAGTCAAGTCTTATACTTTCGTATGATTTTTCATCTAAATAATGAAGATTGAGTGTGAAAAACTATAGAGCAAATTTGAAGCTCTGAGATCTTCCTTTTAGTTTAGCAAATTCCTCAAGGCACAAAGCAGAGTAGATTAAAAGTTCAACTCTCTGGGATTCACTCCTCTCACATGCCAACTTTTTAAGATTTAGGTTTTAGTAAATCTTTACTGTTCTCTAGTCAACTGAAATAAGATAGTTTACCAATGCTCTAAATGGCACTGTTTATCTCACTGGATTTTAATTTCCTTTCTATATTTTAAATTTAGTTTTAGAGCATTAAAAAAATCATTTTATTGGGAGCCCTTTACAACTGTTATCACAATCCATCCATACATCCCTTATGCCAAGCACATTTGTACACATGTTGCTGTCATATTTAAAATATTTAAGCCCTTGGTATCAGTGCCTCATTTCCCCCTCCCCCATCCTCACTCCCTCATGATCTCGTGATAATTTATAAAACAAAATTTTGTGTCCTACATTGAACCACTGTTCTCCTTTCACCCACTTTTCTGTTGTTCATCTCCTGGGTGGGGGTGGGGTGCTATATGTTCATCATTGTGATCAGTTTCTCCTTTCTCCCCCCACCTTCCCCCTACCCTCCTGGTATCACTACTTTCATTATTGATCCTGTGGGACTTATCTGTAATAAATTCCCTGTGTTGTGAGCTATTATCTGTATCACCACACATGATGTGGTCTAGCTGGATTTGTAAGGTAGAATTGGGGTCATATTAGTGGGTAATGAGGGAATGAAGCACTTGAGATCTACAAGAAAGTTGTGTTTCGTTTGGTGCTATACTACATACTGACTGGCTCTTCTCTTCTTTGCGACCCTTCTGTGAGGGGATATCCACTTGTCTACAGATGGACTTTGTGTCTCCACCCCATCCTCACCTTCATTCATATAGATATGATTTTTGTTCTGGGTCTTTGATGCCTGATAACTGAGCCCATCGACACCTCATGATCACACAGGCTGGTGTGCATCTTCCATGTGGGTGGTGGTAGTTACATAATCTGGTGTCAATTTGGGACTTGAGAGGATTAAGAGTGAAGGGTAGGGTCTAGTCTGTCAAATGGATCATAGCCAATGGGACCTCTGTGTGGGCATGGCTTTGTCCTGAGAATTCTGGAAAATCTGGTTTTTCCTCCTTGGAGGTGAGAGACACTTTTCTTTCTTGACTTACTCCCTGGGAGACTTTCTACTGACAAGACACAGGGAATTATGCTAGCGTCCTGGAGAAGCCAGGTGGAGACCCCTGCCAGCACTGAGATGCTTGTAACAACACTGGATTCAGAAGACTTCCAACCCACTGGTCTGTGATCTTCCTGCATTCATGTATGAAACCAAAGAGAATTTCGTAGATTGGCACTGAACATATGGGCTGATATTGGACTTACGGACTTGATCTGAGCTGGGCAGAGATGTTTTTTCAATATTCAATTGATCTTGTATATAAACCTCTGTTATACACATATGGGTGTCTACAAATTTGTTTCTCTGGTCTACCCAGATTGACACATGGACTTTATTGCTTCCCAGCTAGATGACTGCTTGTTTATCTTCAAGCCTTTAAGACCCCAGATGCCACACCTTTTGTTAACCAGGCACCATCAGCTTTCTTTATCACTTTTGCTTATGCACACATTTGTCTTCAGCAATTGTATTGGGAAGGTGAGCATGCCGGGTTATTAGAACAGTGTTCTTGCATTGAGGGAGTACGTGAGTAGAAGCCCAATGTCCATCTATGACTTGAATAGTTAACATATAAACATATGTATGTTTATTATCTGTTTCCCTGTCATTATACATAAATATATTTACATCTGTACATGCCAACCACAGAGAAATTAAGGGTTTATTAACTGCTAGTATTTTATGCCAATTTTTATTGTTTTTTTCTTACTTATATGTAGAAATTCTTGATATCTTTTGCATTTAATCCTTTCTTAGTTAATGTATATTGTGGCTTTTCTCAATTAGTGTTTGTCTTTTCATTTTTCCTCATCTCCCTGATGAACCCAGATTTTGTGTCTAATACAGGCAGGTCCACCATCCTTTTCTCTCTAGTTTTGTGCTGGACCACAAGCCACTCCTTAGCAGAAGGAGGAGGCTCTCCACTCCTGTCAAGAGTTTCAGTCTTAGAAACCCATAGGTTGGGCTGAGCCCCGGTGGCGTAGTGGTTGAGTGCGGGACTGCAGCCCACAGGGTTGGCGGTTCAAATCCAGCAGCAGCTCTCCAGGAGCAAGGCTGGGCCTCCCACTCCCACCAGAGGGCAGTGATGCCCCGATCCCACCCCCAAAAAGCAGTATATATGTATATAAGCTAGTCTCCAACCCTGGGAAACTGTGTTCCCCTCTCTGCTCCACCCTTTCTTTTTCAGGAATCTCGAAATGCACAGCCATGGCTAATAAAAACCCATGGCATACCACTGTCCTCTGCCCCGGGGATGTCACAAGAATAAACTCTAGTCACCATATTTAGCTATGTAGTGTAAAAGGCACTCTGTCCCGCCACACTGAGTTGTTACATAAGCCACTGTGAATTCTGTGGGTCAGTGGGCCAAGAAGTGTGTGACTAGAGTACTAGAGATAGAGCAAGATAGTTATTTAAAGTACATAAAGATAAATAAAACAGGAGCCTAACTAGAATCATTCTTGTTTTCTCATTGAAAGGAATTTACTCTCTATCAGACTCGCTAGATGATGCTCTCTAGACATAACATGCTTTTCTCCCATCTTCCTCTTTTTCAGAAGAAGACATGCAGGCGGGTGGAATGATGGCAGTACGCTACAGTCACACAGGAAGCGGCAGAGCAAACACTTGAACTTCGCTCTGGAACACTCACTCGGTGTCAACTCACTCTGTTTTTTATCAATAGACTTCATCGCAGTGTGGAATTCATCGTAGCCAGCACTCCACTGCATGTGCACTATTTGCTCCTAACTCAGAGAGGGAAAACATGCTTCGAGTGAAAAGAAAGATAAAATGAACCTCAAGGAAGATCTCTGCTCGATGAGACTTGAATGGTTCATGTGCCAACTCCCAGATGGTAGGTCAAAGAATTAAGACTAGATAAGCTAATTTCCCAAAGTAAAAGGGTAATGTTTTGGCTCCCCCAAACAAATGCAAAGACATTTGACAACAGAGAAGCGGTGATAATCGATAAGCATCCCACATTCCCTTTGCCAGGGAAATCAGACCATTGCCACAAAGTCACTCGGGCCTCAAAGCAATTCCCTAGAGCAGAGCAGCTCTGCTCCACAGGCCGTCCATGGCTGCAAGTCTTTTAGTATGCACACAGCCTCGTCTTCTCCCCCCGAATGCTTTAGGCCAAGTAACACTGTGCATTAAACATGGAATATGATAAGCTTACAGGTGAGATCTTTACCAAAAGTCAGAATGGAATCAGTGCCAGTGAGTTTGGCTTGGATTTTCAGTTCACTGCTCAATGCAAGTGTAATGAGAGGGTTGCATGCTACTGAGAGGCAAGAGCACGAATGGGCCCAGGTTCAGGATGCCTTGGCTCAGCCACTATCTCCCTTTGCATCTTTGGGTGAGCCCTTTTCCCTGGCCTATGCCTTGACATTCTAGCTGCAAATTCAGCACTTCTCATAAAGTCCTCAAAGTCCCTTCCAAATCAAGGTAGCTATGGTTTTATTGACTTAGTAATTTTGAACTTTAGAGGAAAAAAAACTAACATAGTCATGTATATGAGAGACACTTTCTTCTGTTAAAATTTCATTGTTGTTGTTGACCTTGTAGTAATAGTTTTTCTTCTAAAAAGATGAATCCTCTAGTTTTAAGGTCTGATTTTTACCAGGTATGTGATGTCCACCTTACTCCAGCCAGAGTTTCAAGAGGAAAATGGACAAGTCATTGCTGGGTGGGTAGCATGCTTAGTGAGGTCACACTCTCTCTGGTTGAGGCGTCATCACTTGGAGATAGGAATGGCAGTGAAATTTGTGATTATTAAATTTATTTGATCAGTATGAATGAGTATTTCTCAACATTTTGCAACGTATATCCTTTTTGACAAACATGAATATGTTATACTACCATTAATTTTTTGAAGCATGCCCTCTAGTTGGGGTAGTCACTGCCTCAATTCTTCCTCCCTTTTACCTGTCAGTCACCAAATCCCAGAACATAGCCTGCTTCTTCTACATCATCCATATGGCAATACGATTTAGCAACCTTTACTCTTCCTCAATTATATTAGAAAGGTAATATGTATCCTTTAATGGTTCAAATATTAATCTACATTATTGACTATGCTTTTATACTCTCATCATCCACTCTGGCGTCCTACCCATTGAGAGGAGGTTCTGACATGTTCCCTAGGAAGAAACATTCTCCAGCTGAGGGTCAAATGTGGAGCACAATTATTAATCATCCCCATTAATTGCACCCTATCTTTCCCTTGAAATTGTATCTTTGTTAAACTTCATGTAAGTCACTGAGCCTTACATTTTTTCATATGTAACAGGTGTATAAGATTGTTATAAGAATTTCTAGGACTGTTTATGTAAAGTTTTTGATCCCATACCTGATAAAAGTGCTCAGTAAATGTTAGATGAGGCTAATCAAGTCTGCTCTGAGCAGTCATACACCTAGTGTACCACATAGCTTCAGGGGAAAGCACTCGGACAACAGTGAGGAAAACTGCTGTGGATAATGGTATGTAGGATGGATGGGGAGATAGCTAGCTTGACAGATGATAGATGATAGACGATGATAGATAGAGATAGATAGATAGATAGATAGATAGAGAGAGAGTTGTTAACATTAGCTACTGTTGAGTTAGCCCTTACTCATGGCCACGTTCTACATAATGAAATTAAACCCTACCTGGTCCTTTATCAATTCCGTGATAGGTTTTGGATCGGGAAATATTCTATTGCAATCTATAGGGTTGATTTTTATAAGTGGATCCCTAGCCTACCTTAATCTAGAAGCATCACTGAAGTGCTTGTTTAGCACAAAAGCAACATATAAACAGGAGGTCGCTGCACTTAAAGCACAATAATCAAGCCTCAGCTACCCTGTCAGAGTCCTGGTGGCACAGTCATTATTTGTTGGGCAACTAAGCACAAGGTGTGTAGTTCAAAACCACTGGCCATTCTAGATCATGGTTCCTACTCTGATAGAAAGAGTCATAGTCTTGGAAACTCATAGGGACCATTCTACCTTATACTACTGGGTCGGTGTGAGTCAGAATTGATTTAATGGCAGTGAATTTTGGTTTGTTGGTTTGGCTTCCCTCTATCATGAGAGGGAAGAATTCTATTAGATAATTAATAGATAATTAGGCTGATAAATGGATAGATCTGTTTTGACTTTCTATGCACTCACACTTGAAGAAGTTTAACAAGGGTAACCACCAAGTCAACAGTTTGAAACCACTAGGCTCTCTGCAGAGAAAGATGAAGTTTTCTAGCTCCCTGCGGAGCTACAGTCTCAGAACCCAGAGGGGCAATTTCACCCCATCCTGTAAGGTGGCTCTGACTCAGAATAGATGCTTTGGCAGTGAGCTTTTTAATTTATAGATCTATCAATCTTACCACATGTGTGCATGTATATTCCCAGTGACTTTCCAGCTTGCCCAAGCACTGGGCGCCTGCTCTACCTGCTGTGTAGTCTCATTGGCAGAGCCAGGACGTCCAGGCCAGCCAAGTATGCAGGCTCAGGCCAGCAGGACTGAATCCAAATGATCTCCCAGGCAGCTTTGGAAAATGAACAGTACTTGTGACCCTAAAGGAAGGGCAGTATCGAACTAAAACATTCAGGAGGAGCCTGTGAGGTCCTCTGCAAACTCTCCAGGCTCCCAAAGAAGAGGTTTATGTCATTTAAAATATTGGTTGTTTAGATTGAGATTACACTGAGAGCAACATGCTGCTATTATTTTAAAGAGCGATGAGTGCCCCAAGGAGAGACGCTCTATCTCTGTTTGTTTGGACTTGAAATAAATGCCTGCCCTGCAGCCTGCAGGCTGGGAATCTTGCGTAACTGGGGGATGCTTCGGTTCAGGCCAGAGATGTGTGACCAAGGAAACCATTTGGGAGGATGGGCCAAGTTGAGGAAGAAGAGTCTCAAGAAGTTTCAGTTTGTCACAGGCACCATGTGTTTTACAGCATGCGACACTCAAAGCAGAATGCGACATTAAAGAAAATAAAGGGGCCCCTGACACAATAATATTCATGTGGAGGATTTTATTTAGGCTTTCCACTTTGGAAAAGGCTTTCCATCATTTTCCAGATGAGTCACTTCATGTCAGGGGCTCTGGTGATGTGGTAGGTTATGTGTGTGGAACTTCACAGTGAGCAGATCAAATCCACCAGTTGCTGTGAGGGAGAAAGAGAGGCTTTCTTCTGCTGGAAAGACTTAGAGTCCCAGAGACTCAAAGGAGGCAGTTCTCCTTTGTCCCTGACAGTCACTATGAGTTGGAACTGACATTGAGTCAGTGCGAGAGTTGTTTATTTTTTTAACTCTATACCTAAATTAGCTACTATGCTGCACCCGATTTTTGGCATTTCCCAGAAGGAGATATCTAAGCTATGTTGTTCTTTTAAAAAAAGCAACACATTTATTCTTTCCTGCTGTGGACTAGCACCACAAATCTGTTAGTGCGCTACACTGTGGTCGTGTGTGTATTGTTCTCTTAATAGAAACAATGCCACCTACAGGAACCCTGGTGGTGTCGTGGTTACTCATTGGGCTGCTAACCACAAGATCAGTGGTTCAAAACCATGAGCTGCTTCTTCAGGAGAAAGACAGGGTTTTCTACTCCTGTATAGTTACAGTCTTGGAAATTCACAGTAGCTGTTTTATCCTGTCCTAGAGGGTCACTTATGAGTAAAGTGAGCAGACATCCTGCTTTTTAACAATTTAACAATGTCCCACGACATTTCAAAATTAAAATAAATATATTGCAATACTATTTTTGTGTTCAATGAAAATTTTTGTTGCTCCATATAGAGCAAATTTTTAATCAAGAACTCCACTCCCGGTTTATGGTGTCCTGCTTAAAATCTGGTCATTTTACTTATGAGTCAACACCCACTCGAGGGCAGTGAGCTTGAGTTTGAGTTTAATGTCACCTCTGTTTCAAATACCAAGAAGTACCTCCACAGTGGACAGGTTTCAGTGAAGCTTAGAGATGAAGGCAGACTAGAATGAAAAGTCTAGCATCGTCCTCCTAGAAAGGCATGTCTGTGGTTCCCTGTCCTTGGACACGTAAGAGTCGGAGGCAAAGAAATGTGGAGTTGGAGAAGTTTGGGGCCAGCTTGCTCCTCGTTGGCTCCAGCGCCCCCATCCCACACTGGGGGAAAAAAAGTCTAGCATACTATTTCCAAAAATTAACCAGGCAATCTATTCCAAAAATTAATTGACAGAAACACATCAGAAGATTTTCCAAGACTGCAACTCGCTTATTTTGGATGCATCATCAGGAGGAACCAGCTGCTAAGGAAGGAGATGATGTTCGGCGAGAGAAACGCTCCATGAGGCTGAGTGGCACAGAGGCTCCATCAGTGGCTCCAGCAGACTGACAATTGGTCGCCAGGACTTGGAATGAACTCCTCGGCAACTGACAGTAGCAACAATGAGGTCAAAACACAGGGTACAAATGGGACCAAAGAACAGAAGTAGCTCTTCCCCTCAAGTCCCATGCTCTCTGGCCAGAAAATTAACAGAAAGAGAAATTATTGAAAAATGGAAACTATATCTTCTACAACATAGTCCTTCCCAAGTAGTGGGCAAACGGAAAGGAGGGGGAAATGGAACAAGATTTTTCAACCTTATGAAGAATCTTAAAATAACGAAAAAGAAAAGGCACCCGGAAATTTTGACTTGAAGAAGTTTTGGACTAAAGTAGAATAATTATTTGTTTAGGGAAACAGTATTCCAGATACTTCTGTGCGAGGCCATCATCATTTGTTTGAAAAGAAATTTTTTCACTTTTGCTCAACTGCAATTTGTATCTGTGCTGTCAAATCACTTTCTCAGTCTGTCAGTGACTGGTTGAGAAGATCATGCATTCAGTGAATCCAGTTGATCTAGTGAGCTCAAGGGATCTAGGGAGAAACTGTGATGAGGTAGGGTCTTATTTAAAAACTGGGTCTTTTAGTCTCCCAACCTTCCCATGCTACACAAGCAATCACCTGGAAACGAGCAAAAACAGTTGAGGAAGTGGAAGGCCATTCTCTTAGCCCTGAGTGTCCAACCTATTTTAAATAGCTGTGCTGTTCTCAATGAAAGTCCTACAGCAGTTTTATGAGTGTTTTTCTCCTCTCCAAACTTGCCTCCTTTTTGTCTGAACCGAATAGTAGAGCCCAGTTCCTTCCTCTTGAACTAAAAGTTGCCTTTAGTCACATGGAGGGGTCCTCCATACTGTGAGGCACCAAATGTGGCCCTTTGAAATGGTTAGCACTAGGCAAGTTCCCATTCAATGTCAGGCATGGTGTTTGGACCTTAAATTCTCACTTATGCCTCAAAGCAAAAGCTGTTTGTGTTTTCATTTGGTCCATTTGATAAATCCAAACAACTTTCTCGAGGTTACATGGCCAATAAATGCAGAGTAGGACTGACAGACGGCATGATCAAGTAGGTGAAGCTATATGACTTAGATGCAGGATTTTTTTTACCCTAACACATGGCCTCCATGGCCCAAAATCTAATAGGAAGATGAATTAATGATAGATTAGTGATTGGGCATCCACATCTCCACACACCAATACGAATGCATTAATGATGTATTTTCATCCATTGATTTATTCAACAAATATTCCTTGAACATTTGATCAAATGTTTATGGATGTGGAATGGAAAGACAATAAAATCCTTGCCTTCTTCCCCACACTGTTAAAAAGAAAACCACCTTAAGTTATGGGTGAAAAATTGTTCGATCCATTGTAAACTGTCACCCCACCACACATTTATTACTATGAGGCACTATTGTGCAGGGGCTCCAGGTTTCCCATTCGGAAGCAGTCACACCAGAGTTTGACTCTCACTGCTAGTGGCCACACTAAGGAAACTGGAGTGAATGTTCCTAACAATAAAGGTATGAAATGTACAAAGCCATCACGGAGGGGATAAGTTCTGGATACGAATAAGGCCCCAAAGAGGATACAAATAAGGCACCTAAGATCAAAAGCTCTAACATACAATGAAAAGAGTGCCTTTGGGCAGCCAATCGGCTGAATGCTGGCTCTGCCACACAATAGTCTATGATCTAAAGGTTATTATTTAAACTATGTGCACCTTGGGGGGTTCTTCTATAAATTGGTGTTTTAATACCAAACTCAGAGAGTTGTAAATTAAATGGCAATGTGATAGAGCCCAAGCTTGAAGCTAATCAACAAAGAGCACGAGCACCATGTTGGAAAAGCATGGCTCCTGCTAATAGTAAAACATTGTTTAATTTCCGTTAATGGTGCATGGAGGGCCATTTATGCATGATCCCTTGTGACTTCCCTATTGCTCAGAGACAAGGGTTAGGCATGTCTCCACGCTCCATCTTCCTTTACCTACTTCCTTTAACACAAACCATCCCTCTCAGAATATCCTACTCCAATGCTGGGTTCAGTATATCATTGTAATGACCACACAGAATTTACAAACTAGATGAAAAATTGTGGGAGGTTATTAGGGAAGGTGACGGGTTGCCACACTCAGGATTAGTGAACAGTAAGGATACAAATGCATCAATTGAAGGATACAGTCATTGATCCACAGCGATACCTTTCCTCATCCAGCAGCAAAATCTCTCCACCACTCCAGACAGAGATCACGAACTAATGGTCCTGGACTTACTCTCTCTGCTCCTGTTTCAAGGATGGTTCATCCTGATAGCCAGGGAGGGATGGTAAAAAAAACTGACCAATTCCCTTTATTAGTATTATACATGCTCTATTTGCATAGTTCCACCCAATTATTTGGTGGACGTTACAGAGAATTAGGTAGAAGACACATTTAAAAATCTCATGCTACTGCAGTTGGTCATCTCTTTACACTTGCACCAGTAAAGGCAATCTAGGGACAATTTGAGACAATGGGTAGGCAATGCCTGACTCTCCTCACTGCTCACCTTCACTCTTGCCATCTCTTTGATTAGTTCTGTACCACAGCAGAGGAGAAAAGTTTACACTTAAGTGGAAAACTTCTAAATTGTAAAAGAGTTGACTGTTTCAGGTGAGCTTTTGTAACCCCTTCCTCAACTCCTAAGGCTGCGGTGAAGTCCAACCAATTTCCTTCTGCTGAGATATCCAGCCGCCAGGACAACATCATCCCACTCTGGCATGCCCTCTATGTGAAATGCTCATCCCATCCCCAATACCTTCCGAAATCACAGGTTGACACCAGAGTTAGTCACAAATTGACTGGCCAGCCTTTCTCTGGCCTTGAGATTTTCCTGGCAGGAGTGGTCCATAGGCCACAATCTCCTTGTTCAATTCTGAGTCAAATAGCTGTCATTTTTGCTTCCCAAACATGTATTTCTGATCCTTTCAAGTCCCATTTGAATTCCTGTTCTCCTCTCCCTGGCCTTGATTTCACTGGGTTTGTGGTTAAAGCAGAGATCATCAAATGTTTTCTGTAGATTTCCAGATGAGAAACATGTCAGATTTTGCAGGACCACATGTCTTTGGCCCAACTGTTCAGCCCTGTTGCCGATTTTTTTTAATGTTAGCAATAAAAACAATCCAAACTCATTGTCATTGAGACAATTCTGACTCCGAGTGACGCTGTCAGATGGGCAGAACTGCCCTTGTAGAATTCTGAGACTGTACATTTTTATCTTTCTCCTGAGGAGGAGCTAGCTGGTGGCTTTGAACCGCTGCCCTTGCAGTGAGCAGCCCAACTTATAACCCACTACACCACCACGGATCCTGAAAGAAGCCATGGACAATATGTAAATGAATGCAAGGGTCCTAATAGCATGCTATTTAGAGACACTGGGTTATAAATTATATATAATTCTCACTTGAACCCCCTATTTTTTTCATTTCCCTATACATTACAAATGTTAAAGGCCACTCTGGGGTAATGGCTGTACAAAAATACACAATGGGGGTGGATATGGCCAGTTTACTAAGACCCAGGTTAGATAGTTAACAACCTACTGAAAGGTTGGCATTCCAAGTCCACCCAGAGGTGCTGAGGAAGACAAGCCTGACAATCTACTCCTGAAAAAAATGAGCCATGGAAAACCAGATGGAAACCATTTCTGCTCCAAAACACATGGGTATCTATAGGTCAGTGTCAGGAGAATGACTACTGGCTCCTGGTGAGTTAAATGCTAATATGCTGTACCTTCTCTCAAAAGTAAATGGAAGATCTCACAGCACACATATGCTTCACTCAAAAAAAAAACAAAAAAAAAACAACAACCCTCTTAACCCCTCTCTAGCCTATCCTCATACACTCAAAGAAGGTAGGGGGATTATCAAAAATCCTGGACCAAATGATTCAAAAATTCATTTTTAAAAAGTCTGTCTATGTGTATTTGCCACAGTGTGCTTCATTATCCATCTGACATATTTGTACCTTCCTAGAAACTAAGGCAGAAAGAATTCCTTTGAAAAATCTTATTGCAGTAGTCATTACCCAGACTTTTATTATTACTTTCTGGATTCTATAGGGAAAAGACAAGCACAGAAAGAAACCCAAATGGAGAAAACAGTGGCAAAATAATTTTTCATGAAGGCCCTTGCTTTTAAGACAATGACAAAAATTGTTGGTTCTAAATGATCAGGAAGAAGCAAGCTTACTTTATGTCCTTAAGTTGACTTTTCTTCTCCTCTGTCCTAGAAACACATCCAAGGTGGGGGTTGAGGGCATTCTTTTTCCATTGTTGATTCAGTTATTCTTTGGAATGTTGGCTTTGGGGAATAATGTGACAATTTTCAAGTTCCAACTTCATCCCCTGAAACATAATCTGGCACTAGGATTGATTGTCCTATCTATTTACTAGTCCAAGAGCCTTCAACTTCATCTCAACTTACTTTTGCATATATATATATACACATATATATATACATATATATTTAAAGCTACCTTTAAAATAAGATAACAAATGCTGTGTCCACTCATAGAGCTCATTTTTGCCAAGTAGCCCACTAATTCATCATCAAGCTTCCTTCCAGCTTTGATCCTATTTCTCAGCTTGGTAGAGGCCATGTGGTTTACAGTAAAGAAAAGGTAAGGCTCAACTTAAAAGGAAAACAAACCAAGTCTGGTCTCTTACCCATCTGCATTTCCTTCTGGAATCATTACTCTGTTGTCATAAAGCTACGACACATCAAATGGATATTAATGTGCATGGCATCTAAAGAGCAATTTCTGGGCCACATTTTTATATGAAGAGTCATGCATTAGAGTCGCGCAATATCTGTCTTCTGATGAGTTCAAAGCACAGTCGAAACGTGACCTTATTCATTTACTCCACAGCTCACAGAGTCAGGAAGCAATAGAAAGAAGCTCTCTTCTATCTTGCAAGTGATGACACTGAAGCCAAGAGCAGGTGTTAACTGTCCTTGGGTCACGATGCAGAGAGAGGAGCTTCCCTTCCTGATGCACCCCTTCCGGTGGTGATGAAAGCTTCCAAGCAGCCACAGAATGGTTTCACATATATGAACGTGCTTAGGGAAAATCTTCCTGAACTTCTTATTAGCATTCCAAACCTGTGAAGCAGTGGCAATATTTTTCAAAGATTAGAATCAGAATTTTAGAATCAGATGCAAAGAGGCCTTAGAGATGATATAATCCTGCTCATTCACTTTGCACTGGGGAAGAATGAGGTCCAGAGCTAATAAATGCTGTCTCCATGTCATACAGCTAAGCAGCAGTAGAAAGACCAGGCCTCTTGGTGCTCTGTGACCTTTCTACCAGACTCAGGGTGGCCACTCCTCCATTCTATGCAGGAGCAGACATCCATAATTGACCACAACTCAATTTTCTGCTGAGCCTAGGCCTTAATTCATAGTCATCCTTAACATGGCACTCCAAGTGGGCATAATTATTACTCAGAATTGAAACTATTTTCCACCCATGAAATTAAAATGCTGATTATAATTTTAAAAATTATTGGTTATTAGTGGGCATCGAGTATATATTAGACATAATGTACGCCATCTTCAATTTCACCTTCAGAACAGTCCTCTGAAGTTGGCACTATCTATAATTGATAGGGAAATGGAAATTCAGAGACGTTGTATACCTTGCTGAAAGTCACACAGCTAGCTGGGAGCAGAACCAATACTTGAACCCAGTTCACTTTTTAAAGTTTATGTACTATGTGTGTGTGTATTTATGATTATATACACACACACATATATATAAGCTTTAAAAATTGATGTAAAAATTTTATAAGTCAATTTTTTGAAGTCCTCTTATGACTGCATGCACACACATACACACACATATATGTATACACATATGTTACATAAACAAAGTGGCTGCAAATATGTAGGTAAATGTTATTCAAACATGTTTATGATGTATTGTCTCAATATGTGTAAAATATATAAAAGATGTTCAATATATATCTAAACTATTCTCTGCATCTCATATCACTTTCATTCTTCTCCCCACTCCTTAAAATGCAAGGATTACTTTCTCCTTGCTGAATTTGACAATAAATCTGGTGCTCCAAATTCACAGAATTTGAAATTCAAAGCAATTCCATATCTATGCAATTTCCCTTCAGTTGTAACTCACTTCATGGTAGATATGGCCTTTTCTTGAGAGGCATATTTGGTAGCAAATAAATTACCTTTTTTTTTTAGCAATTTGTGATGGCCGGCCCCTAGGCCCCACCCCTTCACTTCATCCATCTCCAAACCCCTTACACAACTTCCTCTGCTTCCCTGTCCTTAAAATGAACATGAACAAATTCTGCCCTGCTGTGTTTGGCATGTTAAATGGAACTGGGAGCGGGCCAAAATAAAGTATTCCAGCATTTTCTAGCAATTCACTAACAAAAAGATTAAGAAGGATTTATAGCGATTTTTGGTTATATGTAAATACCACGAGGGTCATTTGAGAGGATAAATTTCTAGAAGCTTTTGCCTTTATCTTTCTGGATTTTAAAAAAAGAGAACTCAGAAGAAATGAAAACTATGCCACCTTTGAATTCATGATACACCCCAGCCTGTCACATATAGTTCAAGAATGATCACAACAAAATACCTTCATCTGGATCTGGATCTGAATTGGTACTCAATGTGGTGGACTGGAATTTCTTCATTTGTTTCTTCTATCCATGTCTCTATAACTCACCCCCCCCCCCACACACACACACAACACACACACAAGCCACGTGTAACACTTTTAGAAGGGTTGCTCCATTTCCGTTGCCACTCTACAGCCTATGCAGATAGGCTGTCTCTGTTGGAAGAGAGAGAAACTCCAGGACCACCAGAAGAAAAGCCACCAAGTGGAACATATCAAGATCTCTCTTTGAAGTGGCGGAGGCCCGGAGCAAGACATTTGAGGCATTGAAACCATGGGGCGGTGCAAAGAAGCCATGATGAGACCAGACCCAAGGCCAGGCGATCAGAGGAGCAGATTACGAGACTGGAGACAGAACTTTGATAGCCTTTCAGACCCACAGAGACCGAAGCCAGGGACCATGGGACTGAGAAACTGAGGACCAGAGACTTGACTGCTGGCTAAGGAGAGGCACTACTGTGGGCCAATGGCTGCAGCCTTACTGTTTACTGATCCTGACTGGTGGTAACTTGTTAACATCCCTAAGAACCCCCACCACTACTACCACCACCACCACCCCCCTGCTAATTATAAGTTTTGTCATTGAGTTCATTGTGTCCATGGTAATGAATATCAACCTCCACCCCCAGGTCCCACCCCCATAGAAGTAGAGTGCCTGGGAGGAATGGCTTGTGTCAGAATAGGTAAAGAAGGCATACAGGAAGGAAAGTGGAAGCATGCCTGATCTCTGCCTAGTGGACCCAGGGAAGCCAGAGGAGGTCTCATATGGCTCCCTCCATACCATTTACCACATTCAGCAAACATGCCAGCCCCGTGACCCTGATTAGTATCTACATTAACCACTGCCACCAACTCAATTCTAATTCATAGACACCCTATGGGGCAGCGTAGAACTGTTCCCTAAGGTTTCTGAGGTGTCAAATCTTTATGGGAGCAGAAACCTTCCTCTTTCTCTTGCAAAGAGAACGATGGGTTTGAACTGCCGAGGTTGGGAGCACTCAGTGCCATGTGTAGTCAACTACACCAACAGAACCTGGGAATACCCATTATGCTTCAGCATCAGCGTATGGCCGTAAGAGTGCTTACTACCAAAATAGATCCAATGTTTAAACGTAATTGAATCCTCTCTCTAGCTTCTATTTGAAATCAAAGGAAATAAATGTCTCCAAAAGATTCTCTTGAAAGAATCAACTACATTTGTATTCCTTGTAAAGAAGATGAAAACAAACACTCGAATGTTTGCATATTTAGAGAATCTAGCCCCTCTGTTCAAAGTCAAACACTTGGATGTTTCTGGACTGTATTTGAACAGCGTCAGACGCCTGGTTTTACCTGGTTTCTCAGGAAGACAAATGGGCGGCAGGCTCCCAAGGGTGTTGGCTGGGACTGCTCACCCGTGTAAGAGTTCATGTCATCTGAAGACTACGGTTCCATCAGCAAACAGCTTCTTCTGCACCTTGTTAATACTGGGAGGCAGTTTGTGTAAACTGAATTTTTCAAACCCTGTGTGGCATTTAGAAACACAGCTGCACCTCCTGGTGTCATGTTGAATTTCCCTTCTTTGGTCTTCCTCAGAATCATGTAGCAGTAATGTGTTGGGAAGAAAGATAAAGAGTTTTGATTTCTTCATTTAAATACAGCTGTGATCATAAGTGAGCGGTCGCTGGAGTAAACAGATGCCATCCTAGAGACTCTGGTTCAGAATGTGGCTGCCATTACTCAAGAAAGAAATACAGTGTCTACACAGACAAACTGTTTGTGAAACTGGATCACAGCAGACAGCTGATCTAAGAAATCAAAGCAGTCTGTATCAAGTGTCCAAGGAATTCGGTACAGGCAACATATTAACACTTAGAGGAGACAAGGGCATCACTCTTGCTTGCCTCCGGTGCTGTTGAAAGACTTGAGGCTCGCCTGCAACCTAATCATCTCTATGTAACCCTGTCAGTTCTTTAGCTTGCCCACTGAACCTACCTCTAGAGTGGAAGAGGCATTGCCACAGGATATTAATATGTGTATTTTGTAATTCACCTGTTTCCCTGCTCTTTCCCTCCCGATAATCTGTCTCTTTGAAGACCTTTCCTCCCAGGAAAGTCCCACCAGAGCAAATGAATATCAGTTATAACCAGATCTGGCTCACCGAACATGCACAGAAAATCACAACCTATAATTGACCCCGGAACAAAGGACTTTTGGTTAAGGAGCAAAATGTTGCTGGAAAGACATCACTAGACCAACTCAGACAACATTTAAAATGGAGGAGTCCAACAAGCCTCTTCCTGGCCAAAAATCATAACTCTACCCCAAGGCATATTCATGACCATTCCTTAGATACTTAGTTACATACTTAAAAGCCCCTTAATGCACTTCCTGGTGTACATGTCTCAAACTGCAAGTATCTTTTTTTTTTGGGGGGGGGGCGCTTGCCTTGGTGACTCTAGTTCTGGCTTGTTCCTTGCACATTCAACCAAAGGTCAAGCTTTCCTCTTCCATTATAGCCAGGCTCTGTCTTTGTTTCTAACTGGGTTGAAATCTGCACGGTGTATTAGGGTTTAAACTCGGAGCACCTCAGTTTGCAGAAGGCTATGGATGACAGTGACAGTCCAAAATCCATTTTCGAGTCTCTGTATACACAGGGCCTGCATAGAATTATTCCTTATCATTAGTCAAGGATGCAGCAGGTCATCAGGCAGAGTGCCTTGGAAAGTGGATTAACCCCACCCCTTTCCTACCGGCCGAGGGAAGGTCAGTCTGTTTTAGGGGCCTGCCTGGGCGTGTCCTCGGTGGAGTTTACAGTACTAGGGAAGGGACAAGTGGTCACATAGTCATGAGTCATGCCTTCTCGGTTTTACCCTGCCTGGCTCTGTTGGAAGGGCCCTGACCAATCTTATAAATCCTTTTATCAAACAACGTGTGAGTATCAATCACATTCTGTTTCTGCTTCTGTAGTCTCACCTGTAACTGATGTACCTTGAATTGGTGACAGCACCTCTGATGCATGACTTACTTATCTGGAGCTGTGACCTGCTTCCTTGGACATCATCTTGACCTTATGCTAATGGCCTCCCTCATCCAGATGATATGTCTGTGTCTTTGTCACTTTTAAGACTTAATATACATTCTCCTTAAATTAGATTCAAGGATATAATTGAACTTATAAATGTATGACATGTGAACTGTCTGCCAATAAAACTGTTAAAAATAAGAAGACAAATGTCACCCCGCCCAACCCAAAATTTTATACATGAGATGGGTACTCTTTTGTACTCTAAAACTGTTGGTAACAGATTTCTCAGAGGAAATGGCATTGGAGGTGGATACTAAGTTCTATTTCACCAGGATTAATTAAGAGAGAGGGTCTTCCAGGAAGAACCTTCTAACACCGAAGACTTTGATATCTAATTTTGTCATTGAAATCCTGGCTTCTCCACCTGCTCTTCCTAGTTTTTTGTTTTCTGACTTGTCTAGTCTTTCCATAATTTACTATTATCCCTGCAATCATATCCTTCCTGAACCCTAAATCTAGAAATTTTGATCTTGTAAGCAGGAAGCATACTGGTCTTTTCCCTTACTCTTTTCATGAGTGGGAGTCCTGGTCGCATAGTGGTTATGAGTTGGGGCACAATCTGTGTGGTCAGTGGTTTGAAACCACCAGCAGCTCCTGTAAACATTTACAGTCAGGCTGAGCCCCGGTGGCCTAGTGGTTGAGTGTGGGACTGCGGCCCACTGGCTTGGTGGTTCAAATCCAGCAGCAGCTCTGCAGGAGCAAGCGGCTCACCAGAGCGCAATGATGCCCCCCCCCCCCAAATACACTTACAGTCTCAGAAGTTCACAGGGCATTACTATGACTCAGCACTGACGTATGGCAATGAGTCTATCTTTGAGCATTGAACATGAGTATGATGAGTGCTTGGTAAACATTTACTGAATTAAGTTTCAATCCAGTCTATTTCTCTGCCTTTCCACCTTACGAACCATTCGCTTTTTCCTGTGTAGCAAAGCTTTTGCATTAAGAAGTGGTCCACAAACATTTGGTAGAACATTTTGGAGCTCCTCCTGCAGGGAAACCTGATGACATTCATGGTGGTCACACGTTGGTCCGTGACCTCCACGGTCAGCAATTTGAAACCAACAGACACTTCCTAAGAGCATGGCGGGGTCTTCTATTTCTAGACAGGCCAGGAGCTACAGACTTGGAAACTCAAAAGGCAGTTCTCCCCTATCCTATAGGGTCTCTCTGAGTTGACAACGATTTGATTTCTTTATTCTTAGACTAGAAATACAAAGCCCAGAAGGATGACTTCCTGGGCCTTATATCATTCCAACTCTACTAGGACACTCCTCCCACCACCAGCCCCTCCCCTGTCAGATTACAGAGGACGAAGGAAAGCTCAGAGAGAAGAACGCACTAAGCCAAGTGCCTTAGGATCCTACTCAGGGAATTTAGGAGTTGTGAATTGAGGGGTCTTACTTCAGAGTCTGAGTTCTTACATCTGTTTAACAAAAAAGGCATTACAGATCATCCTAGATTCACAAAGAATTCTGTTTCAAAGAGTCAAGAGTAAACCTGTTCTTCAGAGAAGTAAAGTACTTCCTTATTTAACATTACGTTTTCACCATTAATTGTTTTTTTACTATTAGTATTCTTATAAATTTAATCTTAATGAATCTCTGGAAGTTGGAAATATTTCATACGTATTTACAGATACATTCTATTACATATGCATAGAAAATACACAAATCATTGATTTTTGATGATGAAGAAAAGTTGGACAAGGCTGGCGTTGGGTCAGTTGTGGTAATAACTACTTGTGGAAGGTTCTGTGTCATCTGGATTGTCCATCGGGATAGGAACATCGTTTCTAGTCAGAAAATGGTGAAAGTTGTCTACAAGGTCCTTTTCTTGTATATTTCTTGTGTACTTAATGGTAATATTTCACTGTATCCCAAATCTGTTTATCAGCTTAGCAAAGTGATTAGCATTTGGGTGCATGTTTTTAAGCAACTGAGGACCCTAGTTTAATTTATGTAGATTTAAACTAATATTTTCACTGCACTTTTTAAAAAACTTCTCTTTCCTCTTCCATCTTATATGGCTTACCTGTAAATTTTTCAGCAGCTTCATATCTCCACTATTGACAATTTCCTGCTTTCCCATTTATACCCACGTTATAAAAGCCAAGTTTACATCTGACATGATGAAACCAGTTTTATTTGGGGGAGGGGCATCACTGCCCTCTGGTGGGAGTGGGAGGCCCAGTCTTGCTCCTGGAGAACTACTGCTGGATTTGAACCGCCAACCCAGTGGGCCGCAGTCCAGCACTTAACCACTACACCACTGAGGCTCAGCCCCGAAACCAGTTCTTGCTGACAATAAAAGTAGTCTTCTTGGTTTTCCAAATGAATTTGTGCTTTCATTTGATCATCAGTAAAATTCATAGGTTCTCCTTGATTTGGTCTTCCACCCAAATCATCGATAGCACCTTTATCTTATCACAGGCCCTTACCTCTTCTTTTGTTAAAACTGTCAATTTTGTTAATCAATCCTTTAGGCAGCTCCAAAATCCTAGCCTTGATGTTTATCAGCATGGTCGAATGAGAGGTCCTTCTCATGTATTAGTTCATCAGTCTTCTCTCCATTATTGTAGGACTTTGTGGTCTTCATCTTCATATCCATATCTTAACCCTTCCTCCTCTTGATTGGAGTAAAACTTCCAATGTCATAACTTGTTTGCTAGATATATTGTTGGGGGTAAATGCAAGCTAGGTGCTACAATATAAGGAACTGAAAACAACTCATTTTCATACTAACAACTGACCACTTCTCATGCATGAAATGCTGAGTATGATCACACAATCAGCCTGCTTTACAATGACATCAGTGCCTTATCAATGAAGCCAGAGTCATAACAGCTGTCGTGTGTGTGTGTGTGTGTATTTTAATTGTCACATGACATGAGAGTTGAACATGGCCCGACTTTCCATCCATTACAACTCCGGGCACGTTAACACGACTTCATTGTGGACCAGGCTTTAGCCTGATGCATGACAGTGTCCTGAACAATAAATAAAAAAATTGAACATCTGTGAGTGAACATCTGAGAAGGATAACAACAATAAATTAGACACTGCAACACTGTATGCAGTAGGCTTTACTGATGATATGATGGGCAAAAATTAAAATGGTGTTAACCATGCTTTGTTATAACTTAAATATGTCTTGTAGTGGAGTTTTTCTGCATTTCAAGATTCTGTTTTATTCCTTAGAAAAACAGCAATGTATAAGATAAACCTCCATTTGGTATAGGAAGTGTGGAACAAAAAAGTCAGGTAGAAGACCAGCAAGGAATGGAGTCGAAGCCCAAAGTAAAGAGTCAAAATTGGATCCTATGTGCACACAAATTTTCTGGGTGACTTTGTGCCCTATTTGAATTGTTGTGCTGCACTTCTAGCTGGCAAGTAAACCAAACAGCTAAGAAAAGTCGAGGATAACTGGGAATTCAAAAACTTCTAGGAAGTATGTTACTGAGTCATTGCTAAGGAACTTGTTGCTGATCTGCCATGGGCAGTGAGTCCTGTGCCAGGCTGTTTCCTTCCAAGGGCATAATTGAGAAGTGTCTTCCCTCTCTTAGCTGCTCAGAGTGCAGTGGTAGTTTCAACTGCTGTAAAAAGAGATGTCGGGAATCATCATCACTTTGGCTTCAAGTATTAAGCCGTGCAGAAGTCTGTAGAGGCATCCCGTCATAACAAAACATCACAAAATGAGTTGGCTTTAATGGAGAAATGTGTTGTCTCATTTCAATGGAAGCCTGAGGTCCAAAGTATCAGTAGTATTGAATGCTTTTGAAGGTGCTGACAGGAACACTCCATGCCTCTCTTTTGGCTTCTAGTTGCTGCTGGCAAACGTAGGCCTTCCTCTGCTGTTTGTTGTTCCTGGGGCATCTCCACTGTGTATGCCTCTGTGTGTCTCTTCTCCCCAGTTTGTAAGACACTTCTCAGGAGGAATTAAGGTGACATTATGGGTTATGAGTTGGGAGGCCAACCACAGCATCAGCAGTTCAAATGCACTAACCTCTCTGAAAGAGAAGGACCAGGCAATGTTCTCCTGTAATGATTTACTGCCACTAAAGCCCTAAGGATAGCTCTATTGTCACATAGGGTGTTGTGAATTGGAAGTGATTCAATGGGCATGAATTTGATTTAGGTCTCAGAAGCTGTTAGGCCCCAACCTACTCCTGTGCAACCTCATTATCTCGATACACGTGGAAGAAGACACTGCCCTACCTGACCCTCCCAGCACCACTCCATCACTCACAGATGCTCTGGCTAAGGGTTCAATGTATCTTTTTGCAGGACCCAGACCAATTTACACCAGCCAGGTTGCATAAGGAGCTATGAGATGTGATTGGAGGAGGAACCTCCACCCTTTTCATTCATTATGAATGCCCCTTTTTTCATATTTAATCATTTTATTGGGGGCTCATACATCATTTCTCATAATACATAGATACATATATTATGTCACGCTTCTTCACAGGCCTGCAGCTGTCATCACTCTCTGAACCTCCACCTTTCCATCTGAGCCTCTGACCTCAGCCTCCCATCCCTTCCCCTCCATCCTTGCTCCCCACTCCCCCACCAACTCTCAATACTCCATAAATTATTGCTTTGTTATAACTTACACTGCTCGATGTCTCCCCTTGCCCTCTCCCCCAGTGTCTGTCCCCCTAGACTGTCCCTTTCTTGCAACCTAAACCATCTTCTGTCTTCAAGACTGGGTTCAAATCCACCTGGACCAATACTTTAGTTATCTTTGAACCCTTGTCTGGGATGATCAGAATCAACTAGCTGAATAGAAAGCTTAGTTTGTATCTAAGGAGAACCTGCATACATACCTGTGTCTATCAGGCTTTGTGTCACTGTCTGCCTCTAATTAGAGGTCCCCCCCCCCACCTTTTCTTTCCAGTCTCTGTCTATGGAGATGGAAAATTTTAAGTCTCAGCAAAGGATATTTCATAAATTTACATGTATATAAAATTTTAGCATATCTCAAAGTTAATAACTTTACAAGTGACAGAACAAAAAAGTATATTTCTCTGAGAAGATTTACTTCTTTACATTAAAAAAGACAAAGAAATGACACTCTAAAAACATTAAAGAATGACTTCATTTCAACTTAGAAACAGAGCATAGCTATTGATGGCTTCATCAAGGCATATCCCTCTTTCAGAACAAAATAAAAAATACATCTTTTTTTAAATATTCCTTTTGATTCCCCTCACTTCAGGTATGATCTATTCCTGTCCTTTTTTCCATGTCCCTTTTCTGGCATAATCATTACAGTCACTTCTGACTGTTTGACCCCCTTCCTGGGCAAAATCAATGCCTTCTATGTTGCTACTTCACAGTGCATGGAAAAGAAAGTCACTTTGAGAAAAGGGCAATGCAATTCCTTGCAGCAGGTCCAGGTCTCTGTCACTGTGAAATTAAACTGTTGATCCAATTACTGTCCCTCAGATTTCTGTTCAGAGGCTGAGGGGACTGCACGTGCCAAGTGGAAAAATCTCTTCTTAGTCCTCCCCCTTCCTGTGACCCTGCACTGTATTGCAAGAGAACTCAGCTTGAGGTGGGGCCAGGCTCTTGCAAAAAGGAGGGGCTTCGAGGTTATGTGGGTATTTCAAGGCCACTGGGATTTGCTGGACACTGGGATGATTGGTGAGAGGCTGGTATTTTGCAAGGCAAGAAGAGGGAGGGCAGAAGGAAAAGGAAGTGGTCTTATTACAACAATTTCCAAAATTAATTTGTAAAAAACTAAAGCTATCAGGTCACGAAGCAGCTTATATTTTCAAAAGCTCCTCGTGAGGTTTTCTGGATAATCTTAATGTGGTCACACCCATCCTCTCATCAGGCTGTCTCTGCGGTTCTGTACACCCACGTGTTAGGACTCGCTGTGCTCTCTCCTATCTCCCCGGCTTGACACAAGGAGTTCCCTCTGCTTTGAGCTTCCCAAATGTCTCAGCATTGTTTTAACTCCTCACGTCCTTCCTATCTCAACTATGTGTCTATGTTACTTGAGGACCCTTCCCAGAGCTCACCATCAGCTTCAAATTCTGGGGTAGTTGTTAAGTTCTAAACAGGGACTAGGAAGTTTTCTCTAAGAATAAAATATCACGGTTATTGTATTTTAGTCACTCAACTCTTTTGCTGTACTCTAAAACTTCCATGGACAAAATACACTGTTGAGCAAGGTGGTGATGCAATAGAACTTTATTTATAAAAACAAGGAGTGGCATGGAGTGTGCCCATGGACTGTAGTAAACCAAACCCTGGTCTCTATTCCCATAGCTTTTTAAACATCAGTTTATGAAGACACTAACCAGACACTATGAAGGTGGTTAGAGACAAGGCATGTTTTTTATCTCTGCACTCACTGCGGCTGCCATGGTGCCTAATGTCTATGTGACATCCAGTGATGTGGAATATGTGTGGGCCTAGATGCAAAAATGGAGGAGGTTCAGTAAATCAGTAAGTTGGTTTTCTTTGACCATATTACTCTTCTACAATCAGTTCTTTCTTTCTCCAGAAGGCAGGGGATAAAATATTTTCTAAAACACTAACATTTCACTGTCTTCAGATTATGGCAGGGGACAGAGGAGGAGCAGGTTTAGATTAATTAGTAAGAAGACTTGATGGTCTTTTTGCTCCTCTGCAGGGGAAATGAGGACACAGGAAATGTCTTCCCTTCCAATCTCCAAGCCCCAAATAACTGGCTTTCCTCAAGATTCCAGATTATAATTGGTAGGCCTTCCAGCTCCCAGAATCCTGGCTACATCTGGTGAGCGTCATTCCTTCGGCCTACACACACACACAGGCCATCCACAATGTGACCCCTCCAATATCTTGCTGAGACTCATTGATGTGCATGACATCCTGCCGAATGGCCAGCAAGCTGGAGCTTGCCATTCTGCTTGCCTGGAAACTCCTGAGCAAGCATGTCTGGCGTGTTCTCCAAAGCAGTGATGATGAGCTGTGGTGTTTGGACAGTTCTGGGTATCATTGGGGACCAGAGAGTGAGAGACTCCTCATCCCTCCCCAATGAGTCCACAAGAAAATGCATTTTAAATGCTCTAATGTTTCAGGACCAACAGCAAAAAAATAAAAATTCTACATCCAAGGGAGAAGAAGAAGAGGAATTTTCAAAAAGATCCTAAAAATTTGTTCTTTTTTTCCTGCCCTGCAGTGTACACACACACACACACACACACACACACACACACACACACACTTTCTCTCTGATGTTAGTAGCTTGTTTTTCATACCAGCAGTCACTCCTTTTTATCTATCTACTTGGTCTGTCTGAGATACAATCTAGGATTATGATTCAAGGATGGCGCATAATTCAGGCCTTGGTAATCTGTTTATTCTATCTCCCTTGTCATAGAGACTATCTCAATGGGATGGGTCTCTGACCTGGACCAGGCCAAACACACTCATATCTATCACTTCTGAGAGAATACTATGAAGACAGGAGCAATTGGCAGCCACTTTGACAACAAAAGGAGCCCTGGTGGCATGATGGTTACAAGTTGGGCTGCAAACCTCCAGATCCAAAGTTCTAATCCACCAGTCCCTCTGAGGAAGGAAGACAGGGCTTTCTACTCCTCTAAATGTTACACAGTGGCAATTGTATACTGCCTTATAGGATTGCTATGAGTTCGTGTCAACTCAATTGCAGTGAGTATGGTTTGGCTTTCGACAACAAAAAGAGATGTGAGGGCAAAGAGACAAGGCATTTTAATGACATTGTTTGAGTCCCTAGATCCAGTCCAACATGAAGCTTAACACCCCCCTGAATTGTAAGGATTGGGAGTCATTAAGCTTCCATTTTAGCTTAAGGTGATTAGAATCAGGCTTTTGGCATTTCCAACTAAAATAATTCTGATAATAGGAGTGTGTACACAATCAGACAAAGCATGTTGGCCAGAATGCTTTAACTTCTAAGAGTTGGGCATTCTCCATTCCTGGCACGGGATTTTCCACCATAAGTTTTAGAGAGTACTTCATCTCGACACTTGTCTTATAAAAAGCCAACCTATAGGTGATGGCCCATCTTCTCATGTGGACCTTGTTTCTAAAGGCAAAGATGAACTGGGGACAATCTGAGTTAATGACTTTAAGATCGGCAGAATTGGCCTCCACTGGTAGATAGTCTATGTTTATCACGCGTGACTTTTAAGGTCATTGAATAATCACACCCACAGAGTTCACCAGTTCAGGGCTCCTTGACTGCTACAGGGGGATACTGAAGGCACTAGGGAGAGTGTCTGCTAGAACTGCAAGTATGACTTAGTAGTTGGGTCAACATTATAATTCTGGTGTATGTACACTCATCCTTTTACTCCACCCCATCTCAAATATTGTAACCGGTGTTGTTTTTCTGTTGGGAAGAGGAGAGAATAAGATATTTTTCTTGAGGAAAAATTGGAAAATGCATTTGGAGTGGCAGTGTAGGCAAGTAGGAAGAAGACTGAACTTGGGAATCAGAGGAGTTTTGCTGAACCTTGGGAAAGTCACGTGGTCCTTTCAAGACTCAGTTTCCTCTTTTGAAATGTGAAAAACTCATCCAGCCCTTTTCATTTCATGGAGAACCATGATGATCAAGTGATGTGTGTGAAAGTGTTTCACACACAAGAAGTCTAGTTCTCTCACTCATTCATTCATTCAACAAATCAGCTACTATCCAAAAAGAGAGAGCTTTGAACCTAATCAGAGACACCTTTCAAGCAGATCTGGTGGTCTGCTTCCTAAAGTCACAGCCTTAAAAACTTCACATGTAGCTGTTCTGCTGCAATGAGTCGCAATGGACTCAAGAACAACTAACAAGGGCAACAAACCCTGTGCTTGGTACACAAACAACAGTTTGTATAAAGCTCATATTTTAGCACAGGGGAAATGAAACAAAATAAAAGAGAAACACATGGAACAAGACAGCAAAGAGAAGTACTATGGATAAAAAAGGAAGTAAAAAAGAGGCATATGAGATAGAGAGGCCAACAGGATGGTGTAATTATTTCCTAGGGCTGCCTAATATATTACTGCAGTCTTGGTCACCTATCACAAGAGAAATGTATTCTGGAGATTAGCCATCGAAAATTGCAGTGCCAATAAGAACAGGATCACTTTGAAAGTTCCAGACACAAATCCTTTCTTGCTGCTTCCTAGTTTCTGGCAGTTGGTGTTTGAGTTTTAGATGTTCCACTCTCACCTTGCTCTCTTTGCTGTGCTCCGTGAGTCCTCATCTCTTCTCTCTCTCTCTAAAATTTATCATTACTTATGAGTTAATACATGTGTCATATCATTCCATATTTCAATCACATCAAGCAGAATTTTACAATTTCTACCACAATGACTTTCCAAACATTCTTCATCTTCCTTTTACAGCCCCCGCCCCCATCACCACCAATGCACCCTCCTCCCTCTAAATAGAGAGGACATAGAATCCATCGTGCAATGAGAGAATCAAATGGCAAGCAGGAAAAACCGCAATTGTAAGTTCCTGAGATATAACTCCTACAGTCCTGTTTTGTAAAACAAGCTCTCCTTCTAAAAAACATCATTTCTTCAAATGTCATCAAACTTATATAGCTGCTTGGTCCATTATTAAGATTTTTTCAAATATGTATCTGCTTGTAAGTACTTGACCAACTGGCAAAACCCACTGCCACCAAGTCTGTCTTGACTCACAGCAACCCTGAAGGGCAGGCTTTCCAGACTGCACATCTTTCTGGGAGCAGATAGTTGCAGCGTTCTCTCTGGGAGCAACTGTTGGACTCTAGCTGTTGACTTTGTGAGTAGCAGACCAAAGACTAGCCCACCGTACCACCAGAGCTCCTTGTTCCTACCAAAGTAGCAAAAATTAAAGAAGGCATGTAGAGGCAAACAAAAAGCGTGGTGAGGGTGGGTGAAAAGTGAGAAATATCAATGGGCTTATTTTGATGTTAATATAAGAAAGTGTGTCAAAAAGTTCTTATCTGTAGCCTTCTACTGACCACAGAGACATCTTTGGTTTGAAATAAACCCAGGCATGTATGAACTAGAACTAGAAGCTTTAAATAAAAGTACCCATATGTGAAAATACCAATTCTTGACGAATCCTCCATCTGCATCTATATAGCTGTGAAGACAGAGTTTCCATCTCTAACCTTTCCCCAAATAATTCTGCACTGCGTGATTTATTCAACTTCAGAATGGCAGTTTGGGCATCAATGGGGAACTAAAGTTGTGTTCCTTTGAATGTTCTTAGGGTTGGGCAATAAAAGGAAGGCTGAAGGGTAAAGATGAGCACTATAGAGTGGACAGAATAGTCTTTCCCAATGAAATTCTCATAGGACAGACCCTGATTTGTTTGAAAAATTAGTAGGTAGAATGTTGTGATGGAATAAAATTTCCTCTGTGAAACTATCCTATCATTTTCCTCATGAATGCAGTTTTCCATTTTCTTAATGTTTCTTCCTAATAAAATCCCCTGGTTATCTTGTATCCTTTCGGAGGGGGGAATCTATCAAAATTTTCTTTTTTAAACCTTCAGCAGGCACCATAAACTCCTGAGCTGGCCTCTCTGCATGAAATGAACTGACCTAACAGATCCCACTTCAAGTCATTGTTTTGGTAAACCCAAGCCTTGTCCTCACTTATAATTCATTCCATAAAATCATCTTCATTAAAAAAAAATCATCTTCATTAGCTTTGATCTTGCTTTAAAACCTGATGAAAAGATGTGTTCTTTGAACCAGGTGATTTTTGCACAATGTTTTGGACAACCACTTATTCATTTATTTATTCATTTTGAGTGCACCCTAATGAGACCAAGACAAGTCCACTACTGAGAGAGCTTGTCTACAGCCATGCACGGATCACTGTTTGGTTTGACATAAACCCAGACATGTATCATCGAGAACTCTAACAGCAATACTTTTTTTTAACTTATCATCATATATCATTTATAGCTTTGTACTCAAATGTCCCACTTCTAGTCATTACTGTGATTAAGGAAATACCATAATCAAGAGTGTGCGTGGTGGCTTGACTACAAACAAAAAAAGTCCCTTTATCTCAGCATAATTTATAACAGCTCAAAATCTGAAACATCCTAAGCATCTATTGCTGTGGAACTGGCAATAAAGCATGGTATTTTCACCAGCAATTCCAGGAATGGCTCATTTTCAGCTGCCGTGCCTCATGGACATTATTATCAGGAAAGCAGACCACATTGTACAGCAAAGAGCAATTCCAAGCAGCCATTACAAACTAATACTGTCTACATTTGTCCATAATGTGAAAATTCTATTCACTTAAAATGAGTGGATTTTATTCCCAATAAAGTCTTTAAAACAAAACAAAGAGAGGCTAGAAATATATTTATGGGCATAGAAGAATTTTCATCACTCACATAATGGTTCTGCTCTATGAATATTATCTAGCATATGCTAATTAGGTACAAAGTAACCTAGAAGAGTTTAAACCCTAAAGTGTTTTTAAATTTTTTCTAGGTAGGAGGTATGCAGATCATTTATGTTTTCTTCTGTCCTTTTTAATGAAGTAATGTTTCCTTGTAGAAATTAAGACATGTTTTTGATTTTAAAAGAAACACTACAAATAGAAAGCAAAGGAAAACAAGTTTTAGTTCCTTCAAATAAGATTTTTTTTTTTAAAAAAAAGTGGTTTTAGATACGCATACTTGCAAATTTTTCTTTGCAGACACAAGCACATTTGTATCTGGGTTTTTCTTGGTGCAAATGAGTCTTTTATGAGCACAAAGAGAGGTAAACTAAATAAACTGTTTCAGCTCTATCTTTTTAAAAACTCATCTTGAATATCCTCCTGTCTGCACTCATAAATAGATCTGTACAAAACTTAAATAATTGGCACATTGTAGATGTGTTTTGTAGTTCACTTAACCAGTCTTCCTACAAATGAACAATTAGATTAAACTCTTGCATCTCTAACAGTCCTGCAGTCATCCTCTTTTTACCTGTCTCTTTGGACATGAATCTAGTTAACTAGGACTGGAGCCTAAAACACAGAATTGTTAGATTACAAGTACAATGCATAAGGATCTTCATTACACATTCCCGTATTTAGTACTTTCTAAAATTACAAACTACCAAAGTTAAGTTAGGCCCTTTAAAACAGGATTGGAAAGCAAACAGTTTATTCACTCAAAAATTCTCGTTAAGCTCAGCTATTTTTTTCCATTTACAAACCCTGTGGACATGGTGGTTAAAGCACACAGCAGCCGATGAGAAGGGCCGAGGTTCAAAGCCAACAGGCTATCCACAGTACAAAGACGAGTCTGCTGCGGCTGGATACAGGCTACAGTTTCAAATCCCAGTGAGGCAATTCTGTCCTCTCTTACTGGGGCATTGTGGGTCAGCATCAACTCAATAATAGCACGGGGTTTGATTCAGGCTTTTATTGTTCATTTGACGCTGAAATAAGGTCCTTGTGCTGGACAGACCATGGTCCCCTGCCCAAAGGAAACATTCTTACTGCAGAATTTGAGAGGATGATGGCTGGAATCTGAAATAACAGCCCCCAAATACAGTCCACCTTATCATGCCAGCAAATCTCAGGGCTCCTTCCCAACGATGTATGCTCATTTAATCAAGAAGCCGGCAAGGACAAGCCGTTGGCTGAAGGCAACGGAATATATCTTTGATATCTCTGGCATCAAAATGCCCTGAGAGAAGCAAAATGGTCAAAAGCCCATAAAACTTTCATTGCCTATTAAGAGCAGCATGGCTGGTTTGGCTGAGACTAAGAACAGAAGAGGCAAACTTGCCCCCAAAAGAAAAAAAGTGAAAGAAAAAAAATTGGACTGAAACCCATAAAGCTGTGTTGTTTGAGAAGGAGAGCTTACAGTTACTACAGAATCAAATGGCCAGGTAAGGTGAGTGAGCCAGGTTGAGGCAATAATCAAATGATGGACAGAGTTCTCCAAGCAGCTGAGATCCCAGTAGAAACCTGCTAATTGTGTTTTCAGGGATAACATCAGAAAAGGGCATTAGCACAACTGTCTAAACAGAATGAAACAAAAGCATATTTGGCACACTTCCTCAACGGACAGGAGGGCAAACGCTGGCAACTCTCTTCAAATGGTAGGAGATGCGTTTGCTTGGAACACCCAGACACGGGATTAAAATCACATGATCTGACTAATTATTTTTCACTCTTCGGCAATGCCGCTTAGGCTGATAAGTTTGGTCAGGAGTTTAAAAATACATTGTTTTGCTTTATGGTGCTATCTTTAAAAACTTGTTTGGTTTGTAGTATGTTTACATTGCTCTGAGAAACGCAGCTGTGAAGATTAACATGAAGAAAGGGATAAGATATATTTAGAAGTCAAATCATAAGACTACAGTAAGGGTTTCGAAACAAGTGAGAGAACGCAGAACTTCAGATGAGCAGACATCACCTGTGCAGCCCAATAAGGTAGCCGGTGACCAGAGTGTAAAAGTAGCCACTAGCCTATTATATTGAAAGAAAGTAAAACTCAATTCGAATTAGAAACATGTCATTGCTCAGGTGCACGAGTCACAATTTCAGTTGCCACACATGGCTAGGGGCTATCATACATCAGAGAGTATGGACTTAGAACATGTCTTCATCATAAATTCAAACCAAACACACTGCCAGGAAGGCAATTTTGACTTCAAACAGACCCCCCCCCTCACACACACACACACACACACACACACACACACACACTATGGTTTCTGAAACTGTAGGTCTCAAGGGAACACATTGCCTCATCTTTCTCCTGAGGTGCCCCCGGAGCCCCTCAATGGCAGACCTTACAGGGGGCAGTCTGAAGCATACCTGACAGCACCCCTTGGGCTTCTCGTGGACCGCATTCCATTGCTGTTGCTGCTGTCAGGTGCCAGTGAGTGGGTTCCAACTCAGAGTGACCGGTGCACCACCGACCGACACCCTGCCAAGTCTGTCCTCACAATCACTTCTCTTGTGCCAGAGCCCATGGCTGCAGCCACTGTGCCAAGCCAGCTCACTGATGGCCTTCCCCCTTTTTGTTTCACCAAACATGATGTCCTTCCCCAGGGACCGGTGTCTCCCAACAATATGTCCAAAGCGTGGAAGACAAAGTCTTGCCATCCTTGCCGCCAAAGTTGTACTTCTTCCAAGACAGATGGGGTTGGCCTTTTAGTAGTCCATGGTACTGTTATTATTCTTCACCAGCAGCACCACCCAAATGCACCGATGCTTCTCCGGTTGTCCTTAGGCAAGGTTCGACTTTCACATACCTACAAGGCAATGGAACATACCATGGGTTGGGTTGAGTCAGGCAAGCCTTAGTTCTCAAAGTAACAAAGTAGTTTTCAAAGATCAATTCCCACTGGCCTTCCTCCATTGATGGCATCTACACATTGGTAGTCAACTCTGTCTTAATTCTTTGTTTGTGTCTCCCCTGTTAAAATAACATTCACATCAAACATTTGAGTGGTTGGGTGACTTGATAAGCAATCTTTTCTCTGAGTTCAATTTGTCATAATATGTGGAAATTAGATTAGATCAGTATTTCTCCAGGTGAGACATAAAATCATGTCAGGTGAGTCCTTATTTTCTAATTTTTACAGCATTATGTCAAAGAAAAAAAACTTCATCTACCTCTAATTAGCTTTTAATTCCTCTCTGGCACTTTGCAATTCTTTTTTTATTTTTCCATATCTGCCTACAATAGTACTTCATCAAATGTTTGACATTGTCTTTAACGTGTGTGTGTGTGTGTGTGTGTGTATATATATATATATCGATGATTTTGAAGGTAATATAAAAAGTCCTTTTGAAATTTAAATTTTAAAATAAGATGATTAATAATATTTTATATGTATGGATGGGGTGCTTCAAAAGTTCATGGAAAAATTTCACTTTCTGTCAATTTCATTTTCCCCAGAACTTTTTGATGCTGGCACATATATCACGCAAGCTCAAGGATTGCATCAGTAATTCAAGCCCGGCCCTCAGACTTCCTTGAATCAACCTCTGCTCTTTGTAGAATCTATCACTCTATCATCAGGCTCTTTGCTTTAATGCATGAGTCAGAAACCATGTCTTTGTTTTCCACATATTTTCAGCTCAGCACCATGGTTTGCAGGGTGTCAGTGTCTGGATTAAGATATATTTGGCTATAGAGCATGGAAAGCAGTGGAAAGCAGTTCTGATAAGAACAGGACTTAGAGTATGGGTGGAGGGTATCTCAAAGATTTCCAGAATTGCAGAAGATTCAATTTGGGGAAAGCCATGCCCTTAGTCTACTCCTGTGTGGCAGTAGTGCCCTTTCTCTTATTAGTCTAAGTCTGTGTTTATACTGAAATTTTTGAGAATGAAATTCTTTTGATTACTTCTCTGTTGAGTACTATCCATCTTCTCCCACATAGCTGTGGTAGAGTGTGTGTGTATTGGAGGGTGGGGTGGGGCAGGGGGAATTCTTGGTTATAAATAAGGTGACCAGATGCCCCACTTTTTAGTAATTTGTCTTGCATCCTGTGGTGTTTTAAAATTAAATAAATATATTAAAATAATATTGTTGTATCCTATGAACATTTTTGTTGCTCCATAGAGACTAAATTATTAATCAAGACCCCCCCCCCCCTGGGTCAATGGTGTCCCGCTTAAAATCTGGTCACTTTATATAGGACCAAGTTACAGATTTAATCAAAGAGCTTAAGAACAGGGCAATAAAGATTAGATTTCTAGTAACTTGAAGAGGAAAAAAATTTTTGTTGAATAAATAGACACCAATACATCACTGGGTCCATATTAGAAAAAAAAATATCTTACATCCAAAGAAAAGCTAGATTGAAAGGAGAAATCTAACATCATTCATTTTATTTCTCATTTCTACACTAAAGAAACAGGGTAAGATCAAGCTTCAGGAGTAATTCTCAGGGTCTGCTGTAGTGTCAACACATCTGCAATGTGTTGCAGATGTCAACTAATTGTTGCAGATTGTCAACCAATCTGCATTGGTACTAGTTGCTGTTAAGATGGCTCAAACTCATGGAGCCTCAAGGTATAACAAAAGGAAGTGCTGCTGCTTCGTCCTGTGCCATATTCATGACTACTGATCTGCTTGAGTTCATTTTTGCACTCTATTGTGAGCTGCCCTCCTGCCCAATGGTTTCATCTTCTTCCAGCACTCTACTTGACAACATTCTGTTGTGATCTATTGTGTTTTCTTTCTATAATCGTCAGAAGAGACTCTGAATTTTGTCTTTAAATATAGGGTAGCTACAGCAAACAGAAAAAGAAATGATGAAGTAAAAGAACTAACAGAAAATTTCAAAGGGCAGCTCCAGGAGGCAAAATGTTATAATGAATTGCGCAAAAACATGGAGTTAGAAATTCAAAAAGGAAGAATATGTTCAGCATACCTCAAATTAAAAAGACAAAAGAAAAAGTCAAGCTTTAGTTTGTAATATTGAAGGATTTTATGGGCGAACTATTGAACAATATAGGAAGCATCAAAAGATGATGGAAGGAAAGCAGAGAGTAATTGTACCCCAAAAACCCTGGACAACATTCCACCATTTCAAAGTATCCCATATAATCAAGAATCAATGATTTTGAAGAAAGAAATCCAACCTGCACTGAAGGCATTAGCGAAAAATAAAGCCTCAGGAAAGACAGCAAACCAATTAAAATGTTTCACCAAGCTGATGACACACTGGAAACAGACAATACACTCCAAATTTGGGAAGACAGCTACCTGTCTAACCTACTGTAAGAGATCCACATTTGTCTTACTCCTGAGAAAGGTAACCCAATAAAATGTGGAAATTGTCAAGAAGTATTATTAATATCACATGCAAAGAAAATTTGGGACAAAATCATTCAAAAATGAAGGCAGTCCTCAACAGGGAGCTGCCAGAAATTGAAGCATAATTCGGATGAGAACATAGCATCAAGAATATTACTGTTGACATGAGGTGGATTTAAACTGGAAGCAGAGAATACCAAAAAGATATTTACCTATGTCTTATTGACTATGCAAATACATTGTACTGTGGAGCCAAAACTATGGACAGAACTGTGGTGGTTACATGACTTCATGTCAACTGGGTAGAGTAAAGGGGTGGGCTTCAGCCTATCAATGAGGTCTTGGCCTGACCTGTAGGTGTGGTCTTCCCATGAGGATTCTGGGAACTTCCTCTTTTTCTTCTGGAGGTGGGCCACATACACTCTCCCTCGACTTCACCTTCCTTCTGGCACCAAATGGAGCCACACTGATGGCAGCCTGAGCCCTGGAGATGCATCCACTGCTTTTGAACCCACAGAACTTTCCACCTACTGGCCTGCGAGCTCCCTCCATTGGTCATCATTACATGTGCTACGTGAGTCTGATGGGGATTCATGGGCAAAAATAAAACTTATGGGAAAAAAACTGGACCAGCTGGGATGTTTTATTAATTTATAATTACTTCTTGATATAAAATTCTCTCCTACGAGTGTCTCTGATTTTGTTTCTTTAGTCACACCAGACTAACACAGAATTAAGAGGAATCAGAATTCTAGAACACTTCATTGTGCATGGGCCAAGAGGCAGTCATTTGAATAGAACAAAGGAATAACGTGGGGTTAAAATCAGGAAAGGTATTTGTCAGGGTTTTAGGTTTCACCTATCTAGCTGCTGAGCAAAAGATCTGGGAAAAACTATATGATGAAGAGTGTGGCATCAGAATTGGAGAATTATGTCACTTGGATAGATGTGCATGTGACACAACTTTGCTTGCGGAAAGTGTGGGGCATTTGAAGCACTTGCTGATTAAGATCAAGGATGGCAGCCTTCACTATGGATTATAACTCAATGTAAAGAAAACAAAAATCCTCACAGCTACAGCAATGGACAATATCACAGTAACTGGATAAATGATAGAAGTTATCAAGTAGACCATTTTACTTGGATCCACAATCAACCGTCATAGAAGCAGGCAGGAGTCAAAATATTAAATGGCACATTGTATTGGTCAAGGTTAGTCTACTTCACAAGACATCTTTACAAGTTTTGGTATTTTCAATCACCTCAAGCATGTGAAAGTTGGACAATGAATAAGGAAACTCTAAGAATAATTGAAGAAACCCTGTCAATATAATGGGTTACACATTGGCTGCTAGCCACAATGTTAGCAGTTCAAAACCCTCAGGGATACCACAGGAGAAAGATGGGCTTCTACTCTCAGAAACCCATAAGTGCAGTTCTACTCTGTCTTACAGGGTTTCTACGAGTTGCAATTGATTCATTGGCAATTAGAGTTGATGCATTCAATTATAATGCTGGTGAGGAACATTGACAATACTGTGGACAGCCAGAAGAAGTAATTTGTCCGGAAAGGAATATAGTCAACACATTCCTTAGAAACAAAGATGGTGATGCTTTCATGTTAGACATGTTAAATTATGTTAAGCTGTTTTCATGAGAGGAACAAATCCAGTGAAACTCATTTATGCATAAGAACAAGTTTTATATCAAAAGGTAATTATATACCAAGAAAACAGCGCAGTCTAGTTCAACTCAAATCCTTAAATCTATTACTAGTCCATAAGTCCCTCTTCAGATGCACACAGCTACATGTAATGATATAGAATAAAGACAGATCACAGGCAGGTGCAGAGTAATGTGGACCTAGGGTCAGTATATACATGGCAGTGACTCAGCCACAGTAGGCAGAAAGGTAAAGTGCAAAAGTGAGAAAGAAGTTCCCAGGGTCTTCCTTATGTGAAGGTCACACCCCCAAGGACACAACATCAGACTGTGACCTGACTGACAGGTCTGCTTCCACTCCTAGCCTAGAGTGTCTAGTTGACATGAAATCATCTACTACCACACAGAGTGTCTGGAGCCTATTTGATGCTCACTGAATAGTTATTTAGTAGCTGATTTAATACAAAATAAAAGAAGAGAGACATCACCTTGTACCAGAACTACAGTTATTTTTTCATCTCATCAGTGGATAGAAACTCCATGTTGAAACAGAGAGCTAGCAAGTAGAATTGGACATGGAAAATAGCATTAAAGTCAAGCCCTCACAGCCTGTGTAATAATACTTGTATATTTCTATCTAAAAACTGGCACATTCTGGGTTATAATTTGGATTGAATCTGTATCAATGTAAGGTAAAGATCAGCCAACGTGCCATTGTGAACTTCCAAGATATACTACATATTGACGACATTTGCTCAGCCAATAGCTACAACAAAGGGGCATAAGGTGACATTATGTGATTTCTGGAAGAATTGTAATTTTCTTCAGTGTTTTAGAACATTGCATCTTCCTGGGGAAAAGATATCAGAAAATGAATGGAGAGGATTTGGAAGCAAATGTTAAGTTATAAACATGCTCTAAGCACTTCAATAGGATAATATGATAAAATGAAATAAATTGATGGGAAAATTGTCTACATGGCAAAAACACTGACTTTAGACCTTGCTGGTATGGAACAGCTCATAGGTCACAAACTCCAAAACTAAACTCACTGCCGTTGAATTGATTCCAACTCAGGGTGAACCTAAAGGACAGGGTAGAACTGCCTTCGTGGGTTTCTGGTGCTACAATTTGTAGAATGCCTCATTTTTCTTCTGAGGAGCAGCTAGTAGTTTTGAACTGCTGGCCTTGTAGGTAGCAGCCCAACACATAACTAATATGTCGCCAGAGCTCCTGTCATAGATCACAAGGAAGAGAAATCAGCACACCAAGATTTGATGGGTTTTGAAGAAGAATTGCTGTAGAAAAAAAATAACAAATAAAAGGAAGGAGATAAACTGTCAAATGTGTTACAGTTAAAAGATTAGCTGGAAGTTTTCTAGATTTAACCAGAGGCTTCATCCACTTGAAAATATGGACCCTAATGCTGACTGTTTTAGAAAGATCTAGACAACAATGAAATGTTATTATCAAGTCTATGAAGAAGAAAGAAAAGGGTTATATTGATAACATTCACTAATTTTCTTAGTAGGAAAGTTGTCCCCATGCCCAAGGATAATCCAGGTGATCCATAGTCTTCCATAAGTTGAGTTACGAGGATGAGTAAAAAATATCACTACAAAATCATAGAAAGCCTTCTTCAATAAAAATAACACAGTATAAAGCTATTTTCTCAACATATTCTTTAGGTCTTTGCATTTCTGAAGTCTGTGTTTCTATGCCTAGCTCTTTCCTGTAAGAGGAGCACGTGAGGTTGGAAGGCTCTCAAAATATGGTTCAAAGTAGAGCAGTGTTCAGTATGGATTATTAACTCAATAGGAAGAAAACAAAAATCCCCACATTTGGACCATTAAACAGCATGATAAAATGAGAAAAGATTGAAGTTGTCCAGGATGGGTGGACCGACAGAAAAGCAATCACATCTATCTCAGAAGAAGTATATCCAGAATGCTCCTGAGAAGTGAGGAGAACAAGGCTTGGTCTCACGTACTTCACATACTAACCGCATCTCACGTGGATACGCTATCAGGAGCGACCAGTTGACACCATGCTGGTAAAGTATAAGGTCGAGGGAAAAGAGAGGAGGAGAACGGTCAACAGGGTGGGCTGACACAGTGGCTGCAACAGCGGGCAGCAAGACGACAAATGAGGGGATGGAGCATGATCGGGCGACAATTTGTGATGCTGCTCAGAGGGTCACTATGCGTTGGGGTCTCTTGATAGCACCTGATAACTCTTTCCAGAAGGAGTCCGTGCTTCCTGCACTCACACCGTGTCAAAATGGCAGACTGGCATCATGGAAGGACTCAAATTGTGGCCCTTTGAAATGTTCTTTGAATTTAGGGGGCAAAAAAAGTCTGAAGGACTATGGGGATTTCAGGAAGATGGGGTAGGATTTCCCAACTAGAATCCAGATAGGTCCGCACTTGCTGCTCTCCAAAAAGGAGGCAGGTTCATTGTTATCATGGAAAAACTTTCCTAGTACTATTTTTCTGGCCTTTTTCTCATAAATTCAGTTTTCAATGTAATAAAACATCTTCATAGTAAGTCTCTGTGGCTCCACTGTATCCTTCAAGAAAATCTGAGATGATTTCTCTGGAGTCCCTACAATATGCTGCCATAGTCTTCTTTACCTGCCCTCTCTCCCTTCAATCTAACTACATCAGCAGAACCCTTCAGAAGCCACTATTTTGGTTGGACTGCTTTTGTTTTGTTTTACCACAACTTAATGAGATAAGTGTCTTTCTGGAAGAACTTGTTTGTTTGCATCCATACACTGATCACAAAGATATATTTTTGCACATTTTATTTGGAATAAACTTCCTCCTGCTTGTACCATAATCCAAGTAACAATCTTTACAACTTACCCTTGTATTATTATCAACATTGTCCATCGTCTTTGTGGCAGTCATGAGCTTATGTTAATTTTATGATTGAGATGTAGGGGTGGAGTCTAGCCTGTGAATCTGGAGATAGCCATTGAGTAGCCAATGAGGCCTCTCTGTGGGCATGGCTTTCTCATGAGACTTCTGGGAAATCTTGTGATATTTCCCTCGTGAAGATGAGAGGCTATCTCCCCCAGTTGTTGGGAGTTAGTTTCAGAGACGATAAATGATGGACAAGACAAGATGGCAGCATCTGAGAAGCTGGAGGAGCCGGCACAGAGACTACACAGCTTTGCCCTGATGGAGCCAGACCTCTGAAGCTGGGGCAGCCACACGGAGACCTCTGCCAGCAATGAGTTGCTTCTGTTGTTGAGGGATCCTGAGCCCTGGAAGCTAGGAGCCAATGTGGAAACCCCTGCCAGCGCCACGACTCGGCACCCACTGACCTTTGACTTCGGGAGTCAGAAGGAGACTTTATAGACTGATTTCAGGCATATGGGTTAATATCAGACTTATGACTTTGAACTGGACTGGGCTGGGATGTTTTCTCAATATCCTATTCCTCTTCTATATAAGGCTTTTCCTTATATCCATATGCATGTCTATGAAATTTGTTCCTCTAGTCTACCTGGACTAACAGTCTTCTTCATCATTGGAATAAATATTGAGTATTTGTGAGTTTTTTTAATGTATGTTTGTATTCAAATATATTTGTGAGCTTATATGTAATAGTCCCAACTCTCAAAGACAAATATTGAATTTATAATGATACTGATAAAATCGATAACAATGAAAACTGCCAAACATGGGTAAAAGACTATGAAAAGGCAAAAGACTTGATAATATGGATTGGCACTGTTGCAGCAACAGTGGACTCAACCACAACAAGTGGGAGGATGGCGGAAGACTGGGCAACGGTTCCTTCTGAGGTACATCAAGTTACTATGAGTTGGAACAAAACTGATGGCACCGAACATCAATATTACCCACTCCCTACCCCCTCTACCCCAACATCCACCCCATCCCCACCCCCATCCGCACCCCACCCCCTCCACCACCAACACCACCACCCCTCCGCCCTCATCCCCACCACCTCCACTACCCACTACCACCATCTTCACCACCCACCACCACCACCTCCACGTCCACCAC